>CM047509.1:30696671-30701671 GCA_026122265.1 Ammodytes dubius
ACACACACACACACACACCACACACACACACACACACACACACACACACACACACACACACACACACACACACACACACACACACACACACACACACACACACACACACACACACACCTGCCCCCTTTGTTTTAGGGGATGAGAGTGGACCAACAAGGCTTTTCTGTGTGAGAGGTTTTGGTTATTTTAAAAGGTTTTCACATGACCAGAGTTTATCCATTCAGGAAGCATGTGTGTGTTGTGTGTGTGTGTGTGTGTGTGTGTGTGTGTCTGTCTGTCTGTCTGTGTGTGTGTGTGTGGTGTGTGTGTCTGTCTGTCTCTCTGTCTGTGTGTGTGTGTGTGTGTTGTCTGTCTGTCTGTCTGTGTGTGTGTGTGTGTGTGTGTGTGTGTCTCTCTGTCTGTGTGTGTGGTGTGGTGTGTGTGTTGTGTCTCTCTGTCTGTGTGTGTGTGTGTGTGTTTGCTTAAGTCTGAGTCTGTGTGTGTCTGTCGTCTGCATACTCAGTATATACTTTACACAGGGCTCAATTCTCCTGATATGATTATCTACACTACAGTCATGAAGCAGTGGAGCTGATAGGCTTAATCAACTTTGTGTCAACTCCTGATGGCTTGAATGTAACTGACATTCATTCATATATGAGAAATGCATTGGACGCACCGCAGACACGCGCCTGAGCATACCCATGACAAAGGCATTAAGAAAAACTATTAAAAAAAAATAGCATTCTTTTTCACTGATGGTCTCGTTTGCTGTTTCATGTTCATTTATGATCATCAAAGGAAAAATGAGACTGTTTCAGAGATATTTTAAAGTTCCTCGTAGCACATTTAAAGGCCTACTTCACCGGTTGGAAATGAAGGTGTATTGAAACTCGAGATCCTATTTTTAGATATAAATGTGCAAAAAAAATTGAAATCGGATCATCCTATGCCTGAGAAACGGCAGAAAGAGGTGTTAATGGTCTCACTGTCTAACCCTACAGTTTCCTTCTTGTGACAACAAGTAAAACAAATGTAGGTTAGGATTAACAGGACACTGGGCCAAGGAAGACTGAGGGAAGACTGAGGAATAAAAAACCTCATTCATTATATTATAATAGTGATTTTATAATGATAGAACGCTGGTTCCGTATGGGTGAAGTATTCCTTTTAGAGTTGTGCAGAGTGGACAAGTTTTAAACTGTCCAATGACAAACTAAAAAAGATTCAGACATAAATGGATCTGTGCTAATGGATCAAATTATTTACTTGAGCTGTATCCAATGCATTACTTCCTGATTGGTTTATTTAAAGTGAATGCTGGCTTTTCATTGGCTGCCCTCGGCGACAGCATAGCGACAGCATAGCGACAGAGTCCCCTGTGTTATCAGTCAGACATCAGCCGAAGCTTTGTTCACTGCTATCAGTCATCAGTATGGTCAGCCTTTCATCTCTGCTCTAACCCCCTACACACACACACACACACACAACACACCACACAGCACACCTGCACGCACACAGACACGACACACACACACTGCACACACACACACACACACACACACACACACACACACACACACACACACACACACACACACAACACACACACACACACAACAACACCACACCACACACACACACACAACAGCACACACACACACACACACACACACACACACACACACACACACACACACACACACACACACACACACACACACACACACACACACACACACACACACACACCACACACACAGCACACAAACACACACAACACACACACACACACATCACACCTCATAAACCTCCATACTTCAGCGCTTAATCTTTATTGAATTTGGCTTTTTTTATCTCCTGCAACTTTTTCAACCCAGATTTGAGCTTCATCTTGTTTCGCCCTCTGGCACTATAAGCCTCCGTCAGATATCAGTCTCTAGTTTTGGTCACCAATATTGGCGGTAAATTATTATTTTTTTTGTTTTAAGATAATTTTTTGAGGCATTTCAAGCTTATAGAAGTACAGAGATGAAATGGGAGAAGAGAGAGAGAGAGAGAGAGAGAGAGAGAGAGAAGAGAGAAGAGGGAGAGAGAGAGGGGATGACTGCAGTAAAGTTCCACGGGTCGGATTTGAACCGCGACCACTGCAACGAAGGCCGGAGCAATATGTACACGCTCTATCCACTACACCACCGAGAGCATTTTAAAGATTAAATATTCTTTATAATCAAAGAACTAATACTGAGGACCAGCTAAGAGTTGATAACATACAACATATTAAATCAGCTGGATTGGTCAGTTGCATTTTTAAACCTGCAGTGTGTAGAATTTTGGGTTTATTTCCTAGCAGATTTTGTAGAAAGTAATTATAATATCCATAAATACATTTAATTTAGTGCATAATAGCTGATTTTTATTTTTTATTTTTTATTTTTCCCTTAGAAAGGGTCTCATTCATATATGTCCATATTTCTGCATATTTTGGACCAAGGCCTAGTGCCGCCATCTTGAAAGTGTCATAGTTGGAATGTCATCAGGTGCATTGTTTAAAATTAGAATTGTTCTTGTCCTTGAAGGCCACTGTAGCTTCTGTTATTATTCGAAAGGGTTGGGGTTACCCAGGGAGCGTTGCATTCTAGAACTTTGTAGAACTTTCTTGACGATGTCATATTACACACTGCACCTTTAAGCGTGTTTTTGATTTTGCATTGTTTCCCTGTTGTGTATTTGTTTAGGCTTTCTGCAGTTTGTTCCTGTTTAACACTTGGTCACTTTACCATTATCAATATGACATACTCACATATAAATACATTAACTCATCATTTTGTGGAGCCTCTCTCTCTCTCTCTCTCTCTTTCTCTTTCTAAACAAATGCATGTAGCTACTTTGATTGTTACCTTTTCGTTTACACTTTCATGTCATTCATCCCTCAAAAGACGGACTGTCTGTAGGGGGTTGTGTGTGTGTGTGTGTGTGTGTGTGTGTGTGTGTGTGTGTGCGTGTGTGTGTGTGTGCGTGTGTGTGTGTGTGTGCGTGTGTGTGTGTGTGTGTGTGTGTGTGTGTGTGTGTGTGTGTGTGTATGTGTGTGTGTGTGTGTGTGTGTGTGTGTGTGTGTGTGTGTGTGTGTGTGTAAGTGTGTGTCTGTTTAACACTTGGTCACTTTACCATTATCAATATGACATACTCACATATAAATACATTACCTCATCGCGATACAGCCTGTGGTCTCTTTCACTTGCTTTTAAACAAATGTACGCGCCGCCAGCACACACTAAGATCTTAAAGGAATACTTCACCCATACGGAACCGGCGTTCTATCGTTATAAAATCTCTATTATAATATAATGAATGAGGTTTTCCTTCCCTCAGTCTTCCCTAGGCCCAGCTGTCCTGTTCATCCTAACCCTACATTTTCCCATGTGTGATGTCACGCAAGGGAAAATGTAGGGTTAGACAGTGAGACCATAAAACACTCTTTCTGCCTTTTCTCAGGCTAGGATGAACCGATTTCTAAAATGTTTGCATATTTATACTACAAAGGATGAAGTAGGTCTTTAAGGACAGAAGGTAGAAACACTACTGCTTTGGTCCAAAGGGGGCGCTAGAATCTACAAAAACTAAAAGTTTCTCGTAGCTACTTTGAAATAAGATTCGTAACTTTTCTTAGTGAATACTACACTTCCATGTCATTCATCCCTTAAAAGACGGACTGTCTGTAGGGGGTTGTGTGTGTGTGTGTGTGTGTGTGTGTGTGTGTGTGCGTGTGTGTGTGTGTGTGTGTGTCCTTAACCACAGTAGCCATCAAGGCTCCAGTGTCACTCATACATGGACGAGTAGTGTTTGGGGGGCACACACACACACACACACACACACACACACACACACACACACACACACACACACACACACACACACACACACACACACACACACACACACACACACACACACACACACACACACACACACACACACACACACACACACACACACACACACACACACACACAGGACCCACACAGAAGAGCCATTGTGTGTGTGTGTGTGAGTGCGGGGGTGAAGGTTGAGGCCTAGCGATGTAATGGGGCCAGGAGTGGACGTGGCTGACAGACTGAGTGACAGGTCTGTCGCCATGACGATCGGTTATCTTGAAAGAGAGTGGGTCTCATCCCCGTCTATCTGTCTGCTCCATCTCTCTCTCTCTTTCTCCCTCTATCTCCCTCTCTCCCTCCCTCCCTCCCTCCCTCCATCTCTCTCTCTGTTTCCACTCTGTCATCGACCGCCATCTTTATTTTATTTTCACCTCTACCCTGCGTTCCAATCCCCGTACTAATATCTACTGTTTAGTACGGTAGAATTTTTTTTTTTTTTTGGATGTCCCAATACATCCAGGTTAAGTGTAGTATGCTGAAAATACATAAATGCCCCCACTAACTCCAATAGCATTTTGGAGTATTCGTGTTTATTCTTGATATTTCTCGACATAATGGAAAAAAAATCTTCCTTATCTGATTTTTTTTTCTCTCCTGTCTGTGGCCCTAAAACTCTTCTGTACTTTAGTATGTAGTGTAGTATAAAGAAAAAGTGTGATTTGGAACGCAGGGTTTGTCTTTTTCCACTCTGTTATCCACCACCAGTCATAGCCAGCCATTATTTTCCAATCCCCATACTATCTACTATTCAGTATGGTAGAAAAAAAGATTTAGGATGTCCCGATTCTTGTGGCCAGATTTAGGATGGTTAGAAGTAGCCGGATGTCCTACTTCATGCGGCCAAGATTTTTAGTGTCGAAAACTGCATTGCTATTTGGGCGATTCTGACCCACAATCTAGTGCGCACGTGAAGTGACGTCACATCGACGAAGCCTCCGTATGAAAACAAACGGGGATGCGACGGATATAAAAGCAAAAGGCAAGATCAAGGCGCAATGTTATGATGAAATAAATGATTAAAAGTATGTCCCAATAGTATGCCTACTGCATCCTAACTAGATTATTGTTATGGTCAGATGTAGTATG
>CM047509.1:30711671-30714171 GCA_026122265.1 Ammodytes dubius
GAAAATAGTATTATTCAGGCATTGGTCAAGCCTTGGCTCAGCTCTGTCAGGTTCTCATCCACACTCTGGAGACATTGGAGGTTATCTTTGTATACTGCAAGTGTTGTATGCTGATCTCTTATTTTATCTCTTATTTTATTTGTGTTTTTTAATCTGCATGCATTGGTGTGCTTTTTGTTGTTATTTATGTATTGAGTCTATTTTTTATACATTGTACTATGGATCTTCATGTGTCCTGAATAAAATCATATATATATATATATATAGCAACATGCCCGTTTTACAGAGCCTGGGTTTTCAACAATTTACATGTTAACAAAAGACAAAGTCACGTCTGTGTTTCCCTGCAATCTAACACCAGTGATAAAACTACTGACCCTGGGATGGTTTATTATAGGATCAGAGTACCGTAATAACTATAATAGACTGAAATAAAACACACACGCACGCAGCACGCACGCACGCACACACACATGCATGCATACACACACACACACACACACACACACACACACACACACACACACACACACACACACTTCAGGAACCGTTTTATGTGCGGTACCTAAACAGCCAGGCCTAAATATGACCTGTGGGAATAAAGCCTTATTATTTACTTCTTTCTTTTTTCTATTTTTTCACACACACACACACACACACACACACACACACACACACACACACACACACACACACACACACACACACACACACACACACACACACACACACACACACACACACACACACACACACACACACACACACACACACACACACACACACACACACACACAACCACACACACACACACACACACACACTGCTGCGGGTTTGCTGGTGAAGGGGTTCAGCATTAGGTTTATGAGCCAGAAACATCTGCTTACGTAGGCACATGTACTTGTATATAGTATACAGTATGTATCTATTCTAATGTGCCAACATTAAAAAGTAAGTTAAGGCCTTTGCACACCGGGAACGTTCTATTTGTGCGATTATTTTGTTTGTTTGTAATAATTACCGACCGTATACAAGCAAGTCAATACAAGCTTTCACATGGCTTTCATTTTTTTAGTTAGATTTTTCTAGGACGTCGTTTCCGATAGTAAAGGCCTTTGCACACCGGGCGCGTTTTATTCGTGCGATTTAATTCGTTAATTAACGAACGTATACAGAGTCAACACAAGCTCCCACACCAGCGCCGTAGTTTCGCTCCGCGAATTTGCATCTTTTATTTTTTCGAACTGAGTTCGATTTTTCTGGGACGTCGCTTCTAAAGTGAGACGCGACAAAATTCACATTTCAAAACATTCGCTTTTACGTTGCGTTTATTCGTGTCGCGCCCGGTGTGCAAAGGCCTTTAGTCTTAAACTAACCTGGAACTTCAGGATTTAACAGAAAATATAAAAGTAACTCGAGATCTGCTCTGCTCCATCGTTTAGATATTTTCAAGTCCGTCATCATGTGTTCATGAACTTCTTAAACAAAGTGAGGAGCCACTTAAAAGTAATGAGTTACGCACACACACACACACACACACACACACACACACACACACACACACACACACACACACACACACACACACTCACACACACACACACACACACACACACACACACACACACACACACACACACACACACACACACACACACACACACACACACACACACACACACACACACACACACACACACACACACACACACACACAACACACCTCATTGCTCTCAGCAGGGGCGAGGTCTCCATTGTTTGTGGTTCTATGTTTTTACGACGCAGCACTTCGTTAAGAAAAGTGGAACCGACTTAATTCAGACGTTTGGAAAACCCCCTCGTCATGTCGCCGGCCGCCCGTGTTAGTTTGCTATCGTGTGTGTGTGAGTGAGTGTGTGTACGTGTACGTGTGTGCGCCCGTGCTGGTCTGAATGTGTGTGTGTGTACGTGTGTGTCTAACTTGGAAATACACAGAAACGCTACATGTCTGTCATATTGCTGCTTTTTCGCTCATGACATCTTAACACACACACACACACACACACACACACACACACACACACACACACACACACACACACACACACACACACACACACACACACACACACACACACACACCACACACACACACACACACACACACACACACACACACACACACACACACACACACACACACACACACACACACACACACACAGAGTTAAAGACACTTTTAAAGTCAGACTGCATCATTTTATTGGGAACAATTTAAATTTGATGTTTAAAAACTCCCTCAATTAAGCAGTTTATACATGTAGACAGCTCTGTGTTGTACTTGGCTTGAAGGGTGTCTGAAATAGATTTGGAAAAAAAAAATTGTAGAAAAACTTTACAACGCTTTACAAGTTTCCCAAGCCTTGCCATTTTGCAAGAAAAAAATAATACTGCTCTTTAAAATGAATGCAAATCAGCATGTTTCTAAGAACAAAATGTCTCATAAATCAGACAAGTTAAC
>CM047509.1:30729171-30739171 GCA_026122265.1 Ammodytes dubius
ACACACACACACACACACACACACACACACACACACACATACACACACACACACACACACACACACACAAGGTTTGCTCTGGGGTCATTTTACTTTGGGTTTTTTGGCTGCCACTTGTAGCAAAGTCAACAGAAACATGGCTGTAAAAGTTCTATTCAGGACTACAAAGGCTCCGTAAACATCCCTGCTTCTTTATGTAGAGTTAAATTAAATTCACATGGAAAAGCATTTTACCACTTTATAGACACTGCTTCCACCTCTGAGGGAGTGGGATACGTGCCTTGGGTTTCATTATGTATCATTTATTATCTACAGGTATTAAAATTTAAATATGTATAAAATAAATAAATAAATCAGTAAAGAAATGTTAAAACCTTTTTTTGGATTGTCTTTTGCTATCCTTGGGCAACAAAACCATTCCTTCAAGAGTCCCACTACTGGTATTAGTGGGTTAAACAGCAGCAATTTAAAACTTTATAGCCTACTTGTGGTCGTTCTTAATCATCTTCATCAGATATTCTTAAATTTGACTCAATCTTTAATGCATCTTTCCCTCTCTCCCTGTGTCCCTCTCTAGAGCCGGGTGTGTGCACAGTATTTGGGGACCCGCACTACAACACGTTTGACGGGCGGACCTTTAACTTCCAGGGCACGTGTCAGTACGTGTTGACTCGGGACTGTGGTGGCGCCCCCTCTGGCGGGGCGGGGAACAACATCAACAACCCAGACTCAAGCTTCATGGTAGGATTCCTCTTTTTTGTTTCCATTTTAACCTGCAATTTTTATTTTATTTGCTTCTTTTATTCGCTTTTAAATGTTTTATAATGTGTTTTATGTATTCTAATCTTGCCCCTGTAAAGCACTTTGAGTGGCCTTGTGTCTGAATTGTGCTATATAAATAAACTTGCCTTGCCTTGCCTTTCACCACTTTATTTCATTCTGCTATTCGAATGCCTCCTTCTGTAAGGCTGTGTTCGGAAAGCCATACTAGCGTCCTACATCCTACATACTCAACATCTGTATACTACATACTGTCTACTCAAAGATAGACTGTGTGTGCGAGGTGCGTCGAAACATTCACACTGAAGTATACTCAAGCAATAAATAATTTCTTCTTCTTCTTATAAGATTCCGGCCGTTTAGACGCTGTTTAGCGTATTGCTGCCCTCCACAGGTTAGATATAGAACTAGATTGTTACATACAGTCCTGTGTTGTGCAGGAAATGCAGAATTGTGAACAAAGAATTAAAAAAAAACCTTCCTTGTCGTTTGAAAAGACGTGATGCATTGTGGGGCGGTTGAGTATGAAAAGTATCCAAACGATCCATACCCAAAATCTTCCCGGAAGTTAGTACTCATCCGGGAATTTCTCGCATACCCAAACTCGCATACCCAACCGTCACATACTCAAATTGAAGTCAAAATGAGTATGAGTAGGACGTTAGTATGGCTTTCCAAACACAGCCTAAGTGATTTTACACCAATGAGGACATATTTATGAATGAGGATATTGATTTTAGCTAATAAATTACTTCAAATGTTACACAGTGTCCCTTTAACTTACTAACTTTACTATGGATCTTTTTTTCCTTTCCCAGGTGTTGGTGAAGAACGATGCCCGACGAACGCGCTCCTTCTCCTGGACTCAGTCGGTGGAGATCAGGCTGGGAGGTCTGGTGCTGGGGCTCCATCAGCACCTCACCGTGAGGAGGAACGGGACCCGCATTGCCCTGCCCTACCACGGGCCGGGGGTGCACATAGACCTGGACGGGTACCTGCTCAAACTCACCACCATCGCAGGTACAGGACACACTATGGAATTATTAATTACTTACATTATACATTAATTAAATTTTTATTTTGAACGATTAAAAATAATTTAATAAAAGAATAACAAAAGGAAAAACAATATGAAACCTGCTACCTGCTCAAATGTGTCGCCTAGTCATTATATTTATATTTTATATTTTAGACTTTTTATTATTTTTATTTTTCTTAGTTTATCAATGAATGTATGAAGGTGTATATTACATAGACCTGGACAGCTACCTGCCCAAGAAATCGGGTTTAACACATTTTAAAAACACATCAAACAGCCTTACCCCTGTTTGTTCAGTTGAGTATAGAAATTGAAATCCTTCTCTCCCTCCCTCTACCGGTCCCTTGGTTGATTGATTGATTGATTGATTGATTTATTGATTGATTGAGGGAAGAAGTTCACTCTTATTAAATCCCACCCCCTCTCCTCAACTCATTGTAATGAAGCTTCCTTTGCCATGATTAATATTATTGTTAATATTTTAATTTATTATCATTATTTATTGTACATATTTTTTTAACGCATCCAAATACAGCCTCGGAAAAAAATTAAGAGACCAGTCTGGATTTTTCTTCAATCTTCATCTCTACATAACTTAATGAAAATTCTCTTAATGACATTTTTATTGTGAATTTGGTAGAAATTTTGCCAGTAGTTTATAGTATAAAACCAAAATGTTCATTCTACTCAAACATATGCCTCTAAAGAGTAAAACAAGAGACACTGAACATTTGGAGTGGTGTCTTAATTTTTTCCAGAGCTGTGGGGCTGGGGCGACTGTGGCTCAGTTGGTAGAGCGGGTCGGCCGATGGTCAAAGGTTGGAGGTTCGATCCCCGCCCTGCCACCTGTGTCATAGTTGTTGTGTCCTTGGGCAAAACACTTCACCCACCTTGCCTCGTGTGAATGTCGATAGTTAGCCTGCTGCTATCGGTGTATGAATGTGTGTGTGAATGGTAACGTGGGAAAGGAAAACAGGTCTCCCTTGTAAAAGAGTCTCTGTATAAATAAAGGTTAAAAAAAAATATATATATATCATTTTTCTTCCAGGCCTGGAGATCACGTGGGACGGGGACAGTTTCGTGGAGGTGGTGGCGGCCCCTCACCTGCGCGGCCGTCTGTGCGGTCTGTGTGGAAACTACAACGGACACAAGCGAGACGACACCATGGGCGGGGACGGGCAGTTTAGATTCGACGTGGATGAGTTTGCAGAGTCGTGGCGGGTGGAGGGTAACGAGGTGTGCACCCAGCAGCCCCCCCCTCGCAGACCGGCCTCCTTCCTCTGTCCCGGGACCGTGAAAGTCAAGTTCAGAGCACACAGAGAATGCCAGAAGATCAAGTCATGGGAGTTCCAGAAGTGTCATCGCGTGGTCGACTTCGCACCTTTCTACAGGTCAGTTAACGGAGACAGTGTGCGTTCAAAATTGCAAACTTTTATGCTACAAAATAAGGACATTCTTTACTTATTTATTTACTTATTCATTTATTTATATTGTTTACATTTATTTAAAAAAAAATTATTTGTAGGATGATGTAAATGTAAAAATAACTCATCAGAATACTATATAATTTAACTCACTATTTACTTTATAGCAGGGAGGCTCTTCATAATAGTTGATACAGATATTTTAATTAATGAGGATTTATCTTGAATGATCTGTTTTGGCTGATAGGAAGGCCAGTTTTATTATACTATGCGTGAATACAGCATGATATGTAATTTCACTTATTGTAATTTTGTGCATATCTTAAAAGGGTCCCTTCTCTGTCTCTATTTCTATAGTGTTAGCAATTCTGACCATTTTCAGAAGCTGTTGTATGTTGTACCCATTCTTAAGCCCTCTATATTTAAAATGTTGGGCTATATTGATAAAATAGTTTTGACTTACTTACAATTGTCTATCCTAACCGTATCTCTAAACAAAACTCTGTGCCGAAAAATAACCCATATGGCAATGATTAATCCAATTCGCCCTGAAAAGCACAGAAGTATAAACAGTCTGTAAAATCAACTATTTCTATTGTCCCTTTCTGCAGGTCGTGTGTGACGGACATGTGTGAGTGTCCGGTCCATAAGAACTGTTACTGCGAGTCGTTCATTGCGTACAGCCGAGCGTGTGAGAGAGAGGGGGTCCCCGTGGTGTGGAAGGCAGACGCAGCCTGTATGGGTGAGTGAAGGATAAAAAATATATATAGTATCAAGTTCTATATTTGTATGGATTGTATCAAATATAGTATAACTAATTGTATAGATTTGTAAAAAGGATTATGAAGAACACAGGAAGCTAATATAAATTATATAATAAATATAAGTTATTGAGCTGTGGAAAAGGGGTAGGATCAAATAAGTTTATACTTCTTCCTACTCCTTTTTAGGCATATCAATTAAATATGTTATTTGTTTATTTTTATTTCTTTTGTGAAATCATTTGAACATATTTTTTTGCTGTATTTTCATGCTTTTCATTTTTTTTTGTTGATATGTCTGAAATAAAATTAAATCAATCAATTAAATCAATCAATCAAGGAGCTAAGATATGATTACCACATCTGTACTAACACTAGATTCACTCTGTATCTGTATGGGTGAGTGATGTACATGATCTTTAGTTCCACTATCTTTAAAGCGGCTACGTGGAACTTTTAAATATCTTTAAAACAGCCTCATTTTTCCTCTGATAATCATAAATTACCTTTAACAACAAACGAGACCATCAGTGCAAAGAAAGCATTTTTTTATAGTTTGTATTAGTGCATTTGGTCTGGTCGCACACCAAGTCCGATATAACTGTGAGTGGCACAATGCCGACATGATTACCTTGTCTTTTTTTTTTCATAATATTTTTTAACAACATACAAACAAACAAGCATTTGCACCATCTTAAAATCATAAATTAAGTAATTTCTTGTATTTTGTATTAATATGCAATGACAATTAAGCGAAAATCTAATCTTACCTCCCCCCCTCCCTCTCTCCCCTCTCCCCCCTCCCTCTCCCCTCTCCCCCCTCTCCCCCTCCCTCTCTCCCTCTCTCCCCCGCTCTCTCTCCCCCCTCCCCTCCCTCTCCCCCTCTCTCCCCTCCCCCCTCTCTCTCTCCCCCTTCCCCCCCCTCTCCCCTCTCTCTCTCTCCCCCTCCCCTCTCTCTCCCCCTCCCCCTCTCCCCCCTCTCCCCCTCTCTCTCCCCCTCCCCTCTCTCTCCCCCTCCCCCCCTCTCTCTCCCCTCAGCCACCCAGTGTAAACACGGGGCAGTGTACGATACCTGCGGTCCCGGCTGCACCATAACCTGCGACAACTGGAACGAGATCGGCCCGTGTCACAAGCCGTGCGTCGCCGGCTGCCACTGTCCCGCCAACCTGGTGCTCTTCCAGGGACGCTGCATCAAGCCCACATCCTGCCCGGGACGGTGACACTCGTGTGGGGAGGGGTTTTAGGGTGTTAGGGGGGGGGTGTTAGGGTGAAAGATGGTCATTCGTAGTATAGGCTGTGTTTGAAAAGCCCTACTAACGTCCTCCCTCCTACATCTCAACATGTATATACTACATACTGTCTACTTAATGATAGATTGTGTATGCGAGGTTCGTCGGACTGTTTACACTGAAGTATACAGAAGCAATAAAGAATTTAAAAATAAATAAATACGCAATGCATTGAGTAGGAAAAGTAACCTGTCGATCCATACACAAAAATCTTCCCGGAAGTTAGTACTCATCCGGGCATTTCTCGCCTACAGAAACTTGCATACACAACCACAACATACTCAAATTGATGTCAAAATTAGTATGAGTAGGACGTTAGTAGAGCTCTTAGTATGTAGTAGGACGTTAGTTTGGCTTTTCGAACACAGCCGTAGTGTAAGAATTAGGGGGTCAAAAAAAGCCAAGAAGAAGAATGTTTGGGAGGACACTGAAAGAGTCAGGGGCGCTACATCAAACTCAACCTCTTGCCCGGGACAGACGGTTACCCTCGGATACCCAAGAGGGAGGGGTGGGGGGTTGGGGGTTGGGTAAGGGTTTTAGGGTGAAAGACGGTCATTCGTAGTGTCAGGTTTAGGGGGCCAAAAAAGCCTAGAAGAAGAAATTTTGGGAGGACACTAAAAGTTGACAGAAAAGAAATGGGTTGTGACAAAGGTACTCAGGGTCCATATATTTTGCAAAGGAAAAGTCGTTTGCAGGACGTTAGATGTTAGAAAATACAAGCTACAGTGACGGACCTAAGGGAAACTGAAGCTGGTGGGTGCCTCCTGTAATACCAGTCAACACCACCGGAGGCACTGTACCATTCTCAGTCTTGGAAGAAGAAGAAGAAGAAGAACTGAAAAAAACTAAAACTCAGGAGCCCTATTTGGAGATAAAACAATCACCGAAACCATCTAAGGAACGTTTGTCCGCGCTGCCTTGGACCATCAGGAAAAACAACATAAATATTTTCGGGCCAGTTACTATGGACTCCATTTTGAGCCAAGATGGCCGCCCAGTTTCTCTCACAAACACTCGCAAAGTGGGAAACTGAGCACCTGTCTGCCTATTGGAATAAGGGCAAGGATTTCAAAAGCGTTGAAATTCTCTTGAACGCATCATATCAAAATGCCCCCTTGTGATCTTTAATATTCATTTCATACTGTAAGCTATAGCCAGATTTATATGAAAGACAAGACAGCTTTTTATATTATTATTATTGTTCTAATTATTATTATTATAATTATTATTTTTTTGTTGTTGTTGATGTTAATTTATATATCGTTCAAAAATGACATGTCGTAGCAAAGAGCCAAGAATCATGAAAAAAATAATTGCGTTTATAAAAAAAATGATTTTTAAAGGGAAACAAAAAGCTATTTATGTATTTGTTTTGTGTACACTTTTGATTGTGTTGAAGAGTAGTAGAAAAGTTGCCCAAATGTGAGTCAAACGTTGTTGCACCATCGCAGGGATAAAACAAAGTACTGTAACTTGTGATTTTTTTTGCAAAGGAAGTCGTATGTGGTTCGTATCAAACTGAAGGTGTTTTCAAATCAAATCATATGTTTCACTTGACGATTAACTATTTAAGACCAGCAATATAATCTTTAATGGAAGTTCATCTCTTGACTGCTGTCTTCACTTTATTTCTCTAACCTTCCATGACTTGTCTAAGCTTAAAAATATGCTCCGAGGAACTTTCAGTGTTGTTCATTCTTGCGCCCCTCTTTGGACAAAAGCGGTAGTGTTTTTACTATACGCAAGCTGTTGTTCCTGGGTGAGCGTATATACCCATGACAAAGGCATTAAAGTCCTACTTCACCGGTTGGAATATGAAGGTGTATTGAACTCGGAGATCCTATGAAGTATAAATGTGCAAAAAAAAATTGAAATGGATCTAACACTTCCCTACATTTCTCTTTCTGTGACATCACAGAAAGAGAAATGTAGGGTTTGACAGTGAGACCATAAAACACTCTTTCTGCCTTTTCTCAGGCTAGGATGATCCGATTTAAAAAAAAATTGCACATTTATACTTCATAGGACCTCCGAGTTCAATACACCTTCATATTACAACCGGTGAAGTAGGCCTTTAAGAAAAACATTTTTTATAGAAATAGCATTCTTTGCACTGATGGCCTATTTCTGTTACATGTAATTTATGTCTTAATCTCACAATTAAGACAAGAAAACTTTAAATTTTTTCACACTTTTAATACTCTTCAAATTTGTACAAACATATTTCACATAAACGTAGTAGCACTAAAACCAAAAAATACATGAGAACTTAAGCACCAAATAGGCAACAACAAGTCTAATTTTACACAATGGAAACCGCCTCCTTCATTCAACAATGCACCATCAACTTTGACATCAAGTTCCACAGTTTATGGGCGGTTTAGGTTGACAGTTTAACATCCAAATTAAAGAGTGCTACAAGGAACTTTCATTTTCTGTTATTCTTGCGCCCCCTTTGGACAAAAGCTGGTAGTTTTTTACTACGCCAGCTGTTGTTCCTGGGTGAGCGTGTTACCCATGACAAAGGCATTAAGAAAAACTATATAACAATAGCTTTCTTTGCAGTGATGGCCTCGTTTGCTGTGTCATGTCATTTATGATCATCAGAGGAAAAATTAGACAGTTTCAGAAATATTTTAAAAGTTTCTCTGTAGCACCTTTAACTTGGTTATTTGTGTTTGGAAACAGGATATTTCAAACTGTTGTGGTTTTTGATAGTAACACATTGTGTAACAGGAACCGTTTACAATCATAATCTCTTTCTGTTCTGTGAGCTCAGAAAAGCAAAAATGAACCTCGTCGCTTTTGAGAAAATACAGCCATGATAAAAAATAACAAACAACAATTTTTTTTTACAACCAGATCATCTCAGCAACATCAAAATGTTCCACACAAGGAATTTGATTTGTAATTGAAGGGTTTCATTGATAAAAAGCCTAAATTAGTTTAAATTTCATGATTCAATATTTGAAAATGTAGAATGTAGATGGCTGAAAACGTTTGATATTTTTTTATTTTTTTTATTTTAGTAAATGTTTAGTTAGATGACATTTAGACGTCCACTGAATATATAGCACGAAAAAGTACTTTTGGATGTAAGCTGCCAATGACTTGAGCTTGAAGTTACTGGATCAGGTTAGAAATGATGCTGAAATTAGTTGTGTAATTAATTAGAGAGAATTTCTCTAGATTTGACCATTTTGTCAAATTCTTCAAATGATTCAATAATTCAGTGTTTTACTATTGGATTTGATATTTTCTCATTATGTAAAAACATATTTTTGAACTTAAATCTCGGCAATTTTGCAATGACACCCTTCAGTTCTTGTGTTGCATTATAAGTGGAGTCAGCGGTTCTGCAGAATGCTTGTTTACAGAGCCTAGGCTGTGTATTAACACCACATTTTTATTCGGGAGATATTCACTGATCTTGACAAAAAGTGATTTTGACAACAAGCATTCTAAAGAATCACTGACTGCACGTTTAATAATTGGAATAGTTTCAACCAGCACCAATTGACATACACTAACACTAGTGGCTCCTTTAAATAAATGTAACAATTACTCACATCATTTCTCGTATGTTGAACATCACAAACCGTTTCTAACTGAAAACATTTACACACAGACGCGACGCCGTTATACTGTGTACGTTCAACTCTTTGGCATTCTCAGACAATAACACATTCACCCATTTCTGCCCCAAACTGACAGGATAAAAGGCATGTAATGGTTCTATAATACTTTGAGTATTATATGAAAAATATGGGATCGAAAAATACGGTATTTATCAGTTTGAAAACAATGACATAATCGATACAACACAGTCCAAACAAACAGTAACATGAGATTTAAAAAATGATTTGAAAGATTTTTTTTCACTTTCCAGAATTAATATTTTTGGTTCAAGGAGTGTTTTTATGGATATGCTTATGTTTAGGTTCAATTTTGATCCCCACGCATTGAAATCTAAGACCCTACTTTTAACTTTTAATATGTTTAACTGATTTCCAACTTATTATCATCCATAATTCTACCCTCCTATGTGTGTATACTGCAACTGGCTAGACTGTGAGTTAGTGGGACTTATGTCGACATTGCTAATGGATTTGAAAGTAGAAAGTAATGGTGGCTAAAGCCATAAATATCAAAAATAAATTGTAACCCGAAGCACATCCTACACACAGTTGAGAAAGTGCATTTGTTGAAGCAAATGTCAAACTAACTATCTCCTTCTCTGTTTGATGCAGGGTATGTTATATCAACTAAGACTAAAATAAAAATGGCCACCTAATGTTTTTATCCCAATAGCAGTAAATATGTGAATTTTAACCTCTTTCAGCGCATTATTTGAATATTATCCGGCTACTAACAGGCGGTATGTTTTAATGCTAACCTTACATTCAACTGCTTGCTAACATTTAGCTTAACTTTAGCCATTGCAACATCATGAGCCAATACTTTTATCAGACAATTTTTTTGGTTTATGGGTGTTTTTCGCCCCTAGTGGCAAAGAAAATGACTAAATGCAGTTTTAAACTTCAGCAACATTCCCTCCAAATTCAATATAATTCCTAAAAATATAGAATAACTCCAGGCCTATCCTTTAATATGGGCGATTTGACATAATATGGACATTAGTTTTTATTAATTTCTAAAGAATGAAGTGAGATTTATTACCTAAATAATTGGCAAATAGCTTCAAAC
>CM047509.1:30744171-30791671 GCA_026122265.1 Ammodytes dubius
GGGAATATGTTTCGTCCCACTGGCACTAGACCTGATCGGTTCATCTTTCAATAAAGAAAGATGTTGAAAACCACATTTTACTGTTACATATTATGTGTTACTTCTTTATACTGTTTCATATTCATTTATCACACACACACACACACAACACGCACACGCACACACACACATTACTTCTTTATACTGCTTCTTATTTATTTATCTCACACACACACACACACACACACACACACACACACACACACACACACACACACACACACACACACACACACACACACACACACACACACACACACACACATCCCTACTGTGACACATTTATTTGTTATTACTAGTTTATAGGCCAGTACTGTTTCATCTATTTTAATAGATATTGCTTTTATTTTCCTGCCTCATCCTGTATTGGCTTCTTTTACTTCACTGCACATCCTGCATTAAGAGTTAAATAAGGTTTAAATAAAGAAAAACAAATGTGGGTGTTACTGTAACGATGTTGTTTTTATGCAAATATGGGAATTTGCTCCTCCAAATAATTGCCCCTGTTGCTTATTAGACATTCCTGGCATTACACACAGACTGATATTACATTTTTAAACACACAAAACCTCACATTTAACATTAATTCATCACTTTGAATAAAGAATAAAAAGTGGGTGTAACGATGTTGTTTTTATGCAAATAGGGGAATTTACTCCTCTATTGATTGTTAGACTTTCCCCCTCGTGCATTTGAGGACACTGGCATCATTTCATTTCATTTCATTTTCCTTTATTTAACCTCGAAAGATCAATTGAGGGGTGACCCTCTTTTACAATGACGTCGAGTTTGTACAGATACACAATATACAATGAGAATACATAACAAGTTTACACACACACACACACACACACACACACACACACCCCACACACACACACACACACACACACACACACACACACACACAGACAACAATTTAAAACATTCAGATCAATTGAATGAAAGAACACAGCAGCTGATATATAAAATAAAATCTAACACATTAAATGCTAATTAATCACTTTTCTAGCACATTTTAACTCACATCTGATGGTGTGGAAGGAAGATTTCGGCCTCTTCTCGAAGCTTTCGCCCAGCTTTAGCGCGTGCTCTTCTTTGTCGAGCAGCGGGTTGGTGCTCCCGTTCATACTCTCCGTCGCAGTTTAACGCCTTTTTAAAATGTTCATTTATGTTCAAATATAATCCCCTCCCCTGTGTTTGTGTGTGTGGAAACGAGCAGGGGGATTAGTGGTAAATAGTTAGCCTCTTGTTGCTAGCATTTAGCAAAACAT
Organism: Ammodytes dubius; assembly: GCA_026122265.1. Taxonomy (NCBI): domain Eukaryota; kingdom Metazoa; phylum Chordata; class Actinopteri; order Uranoscopiformes; family Ammodytidae; genus Ammodytes; species Ammodytes dubius. The sequence continues at coordinate 30,745,485 of CM047509.1, forward strand.
TACGTCATTCGAATGTCGAACGAACGTACACTCCTCTTCCGGTGTTTTGGTCCGGCTAACAAAATGTTCCGACTTTACGGTACAATATAACAAATCAATTACACATTCAGTTGGATAATTAATTATGGAAATAGGACTTGTATTTTATTATTTCACTAACAAACTAATATTTTGTATATTTGACGCCACACAGAAAGAATGAAGCAAATTATAAATAGTGCACGGAAGCATTTCGGTGACGGACAAGATGGATGGAATATGTGGAAAAATGTGACAGAGCGACACATTTTTGGGAAAATTAAGTTAGTTTCAGCGTTATTCCGGAACCTATGACTAAGGTTTATATGTTTAACTATTATCTATTATAAGACATTTCTGATAGAACCCACGCCTTACTAAAAACACCATGGCAACAGCGGTTAAAGAAAGCTTGCCTGGTGAATTTCAAACAACCAATCTTGAGGAGAAAGATGCCCAGACGTCCCTAGATGTCCCGGGACAGAGCATAGGGGTGCAGCAGACTCTGGTGTCCGACTTCAAACAGATGAAACTTGAGAAAGAAGCGCAGAAGAACTGGGATCTGTTCTACAAACGAAACACGACAAACTTCTTCAAAGACAGACACTGGACTACCAGAGAGTTTGAGGAGCTACGGGCGTGCAGAGAGGTAACAGCGAGGTGTGTGTGTGTGTGTGTGTGTGTGTGTGTGTGTGTGTGTGTGTGTGTGTGTGTGTGTGTGTGGACCTTTACTGCAGGCCATCCTCTCTCTCTCTCTCTCTCTCTCTCTCTCTCTCTCTCTCTCTCTCTCCTCCCCAGGATACAACCACAATTAGTAAATGTTACATAATAGTAGTTATAGTTAATTATTGAAAATGCCCTTAAAAAAAGAAGATATGTGTGTCTGAGTTGTGTGTGTCTGTGTGCATCCTGTGTGTGTGTGTGTGGGAGGAAACATTCAGTTGATATGATTCAAGATTCCAAAGCTTTATTTGTCACATGCTCATACAGAATGTGCTGTGAAGGGTTGGTGTGTGACAGACTGCCTATCAAAATAGAGAAAATTGTAATAAAATAAAAATTAAATACGTTTTTAGGCAATAAATATGTGTGTGTGTGTGTGTGTGTGTGTGTGTGTGTGTGTGTGTGGTGTGTGTGTGTGTGTGTGTGTGTGTGTGTGTGTGTGTGTGTGTGTGTGTGTGTGTGTGTGTGTGTGTGTGTGTGTGTGGTGTCCTGGGTTTCAGTTTGAGGCCCAGAAGTTGGTCCTTCTGGAGGCGGGCTGCGGAGTGGGGAACTGCATCTTCCCTCTGCTGGAGGAAGATCTCAACATCTTCGTCTACGCCTGTGACTTCTCCCCCCGAGCCGTCGAGTTCGTCAAAGTAAGACACACACACGCACGCAGACACAAACACACACACACACACACACACACGCACACAGACAGATGCAGACACAAACACACACATCCACGCACGCACACACACACACACACACACACACACACACACACACACACACACACACACACACACACGCACAAACAGACAGACACACACAGAGTTCTTCTGCATAGTTAGGGTGTTACCTTATGGAGATGGTGATCAGTCACTCACGGACAGACAGACAGACAGACAGACAGACAGACAGGTAACCCTCCCTCTCTCTGTCCCCTAGCTTAACCCCCTGTACACCCCTGCCCGCTGCAGTGTGTTCCAGTGTGACCTGACCTCAGACGACCTGAGACTCAACGTGCCCGAGGCGGCTGTGGACGCCGTCACTCTCCTGTTCGTTCTGTCGGCCGTCCACCCAGACAAGATGAAGGACGCTCTACACAACATCAACAGGGTGAGAGCAGGGATACTCTGTCTGTCTGTCTGTCTGTCTGTCTGTCTGTCTGTCTGTCTGTCTGTCTGTCTGTCTGTCTGTCTGTCTGTCTGTCTGTCTGTCTGTCTGTCTGTCTGTCTGTCTGTCTGTCTGTCTCTTCACAACATCAACAGGGTGAGAGCAGGGATACTGTCTGTCTGTCTGTCTGTCTGTCTGTCTGTCTGTCTGTCTGTCTGTCTGTCTGTCTGTCTGTCTGACTGTCTGTCCGTCCGTCTGTGTCCGTCCGTCCGTCCGTCCGTCCATCCATCCATCTGCCCATTTCAAATCTATACTGTTTGATAAAGCTTGAAAATGCCCAAAAAATTATCTTTAAAAAAAAAACAGACACATTTATTGACACATGTGAGCATCCATGTGAGCATCCAATACGTTAAATCTTTATCTTTAAAGGGGCAGTGTGTAATATGACATCATCAAGTAAGTTCTAGAATGCAACGCTCCCTGGGTAACCCCACCCCTTTAGAATAATAACAGAAGCTTCAGTGGCCTTCAAGGACAAGAACAATTCTAAATTTTAAACAATGCACCTGATGACATTCCAAAAACATGGATGCCTCCATAAGACTTGCCTGCTCAATGTACAAAATGTAATATTAATATTTGTAATTCTCCACTCAGGAGGATAATTCAGATTATTGGCAGAGGTGATTTTACACCAATGAGGACATATTTATGAATGAGGATATTGATTTTAGCTAATAAATTACTTTAAATGTTACACAGTGTCCCTTTAAAAAAAGGTGTCTAAATGTTGTAAAATGTATCTACGTGTGTCTCTCTATCTATCTATCTATCTATCTATCTATCTATCTATCTATCTATCTATCTATCTATCTATCTATCTATCTATCTATCTATCTATCTATCTAGATACTATCTATCTATCTATCTATCTATCTATCTATCTATCTATCTATCTATCTATCTATCTATCTATCTATCTATCCATCCGTCCGTGTGTCTTTCAGGTTCTGAAGCCGGGCGGAATGGTTCTGTTCAGGGACTACGGTCTCCATGACTACGCCATGCAGAGGTTCAAACCAGGAAGTAAACTGGGACAGAACTTCTACGTCCGGCAAGACGGGACCAGGTCTTACTTCTTCTCCAAAGGTCAGAGAGGAGGGAGGGATGGAATATAATTATTTATTAATATTCTGATACCAATATCTTAAAGGTGCAGTGTGTAATATGACATCATCAATTAAGTTCTAGAAAGTTCTAGAATGCAACGCTCCCTGGGTAACCCCACCCCTTTTGAATAATAACAGAAGCTACAGTGGCCTTCAAGGACAAGAACAATTCTAAATTTTAAACAATGCACCTGATGATATTCCAACTATGACACTTCCAAGATGGCGGTGACAAGGCCTTGGTCCAAAGTATGGAGAAATATGGACATATATGAGACCCTTTCTAAGGGAAAAAATAATAATTCTAAAAACAAAATTCAGCTATTATGCACTAAAGTAAATGTACTTATGGATATTATAATTATTTTCTACAAAATCTGCTAGGAAATGAAACCCAAAATTCTACACACTGCAGGTTTAATCAGTTTCTTTCTGCCATCTTACTCCAGAGTTCCTGGCTGAGCTGTTTGAAGAGGCGGGGTTCCATTCTGTTGCCAACGACTACGTGCTGAGAGAGACGGTGAACAAGAAAGAGGGGCTGTGTGTGCCCAGGGTCTTCCTACAGAGCAAGTTCACCAAGATCCACCAACCACAGAGCTCCTGACAGGTCACATGGGTCTGATGTCATCACCATGGAACACAGGACTGGGATAATGGCTGACTTTGAATGGCAAAAACAAATACCCTCCGATCCGAATCTCCTCCTCTTTCTTTTTTCTATTCTACATACTACATCCGACGATAAAATAATCTAGTTAGGATGCAGTAGGCATACTATTGGGACATACTTTTACTCCTTTATTTCATCATAACATTGCGCCTTGATCTTGCCTCTTGCTTTTATATCCGGCGCATCCCCGTTTGTTTTCATATGGAGGCTTCGTCGATGTGACGTCACTTCACGTGCGCATCAGATTGTGGGTCAGAATCGCCCAAATAGGATGCAGTTTTCAACACTAACAATCTTGGCCGGATGAAGTAGGACATCCGGGTACTTCTAACCATCCTAAATCTGGCCACAAGAATCGGGACATCCTAAATCTTTTTTCTACATACTATATAGTAGAAAGTATGCGATTCGGAACGCAGAGTTTGTTTTTTTCTATTCTTAAGATTTTTTTGGTGGTTGCCATTTCCAATGCTTTATTGACATTCTTGTGGAGAGACAGAGATGAAATGTGTCAGAGAGGGGAATGACATGCAGAGAACGACCCGGGCTGGATTCTAACCCGGGTCTGCTATGAAGAGGACTGAGACTCTATGGAGGGAGGGGGGGGGCTCTAACCACTACACCACAAGAGCCCCCCCCCCCCAAAAAAGCTTTTTAGTGGCCTTTCTCACCTCTTAACAAACAGGTATTCTTGATTGCCTCTAGTATAATTCATCTTAAATTAATTGGATTTTTTTTTAATGTTGTGAGTATTTTAAATGTTTGTATACAGGCTTTTATTTAAATTTTATAATTTTTCTTAAATTGCTCACAATCGCATTTTGTTATTGTGGCCGAATTAAAAAAATATTTATATTCCACAGAGGCAGATAATTACACACAAAGATCCTCTTCATGACTTTTTCAAAAATAAAATAATTTTTCATTGAACGAAAGTGTCTCACTCCTCCTGTTGTTCTTCCTTGACACCATTTTAAATACAACAGTACAGATGTGCATATTGTTTTAAAGATAGCTATTGTGTGTATGGTATCAATGTTGGTTTATAATAGTTTTTAAACAGCTGGGTAAATGCATACACCCATTCATTAAAAATAAATAAAATAAAATTGGTGTAGGTACAGGAGTGGAATTTTCACTTGTGGTTCTCTGCTGAAAGATTGGCCCCCGCAGGTTAACAGTGGGTCACACACACACACACACACACTCACGCACTCACACACACACACACTCTCACACTCACACACACACACTCGTACACACACACACACACACACACACACTCGTAACACACACACACACACACACACACACACACCACTCGTACACAACACACCACACACACACACAGAGGCACACACAGACACGCACACAAAAAACACACACACAGACACAACACACTCTCACACTCTCACAGACACACACGCACACACAACACACACATACAGAGGAACAAACCACACACACACACACACACACACACTGGTATATCACACCAAAGATGAACACGAAAGACCACAGCACGAGTTAAAGATGTCAGAGGGGAGCTGAAAGTGTAAAGACACTCAGGTGCTGATTTGACTTGTTCTGCATTGTCTGAAGTGCTGTGTGTGTGTGTGTGTGTGTGTGTGTTGTGTGTGTGTGTGTGTGTGTGTGTGTGTGTGTGTGTGTGTGTGTGTGTGTGTGTGTGTGTGTGTGTGTGTGTGTGTGTGTGTGTGTGTGTGTGGAGGATACGTGTCTCTGTGCTCGTTCTCTGACCACCTGAAACTATCTGTTGATCTTTCAAACATGTGCAGCTTCCTTCAGTTGCTTTTTTGAAGATTTAGACTTGAGAAAGTTAGACATTAGTAAAATACAATAACAAAATCATATGTATATAGTGTACATCTGTCTTTTTGTTTTATCTAGATCTTGCACTACAGCACCACCTTGTTTTACACACACACGCTGACACACACGCTGACACACACGCTGACACACACACACACACACACACACACACCACACACACACACACACACACACACACACACACACACACACACACACACACACACACACACACACACTCACACACACACACACACAGTGAAACAGTCAAACCGAGATCAAGGCAGCACTTGCAAAAACACCTCCAAAGAAGGCTATTGTTCGCAGTGTCTCTTAGTTCATAATTTGACTGTACACACACAGGGCTTTAGTAGAATGTCTGATATACTGACCGCTATATCAACGGCCAGTTCACACACACACACACACACACACACACACACACACACACACACACACACACACACACACACACACACACACACACACACACACACACACACACACACACACCTAGTGTCCTTTGTCCCTTTTTGGAGCTGGTAAGAAGTTATGTTTGCCTAAGAGCTTATCTCTATTACAGCAAGAGCCGACATCACATTTAGGATATTAAACTTGATACATTGCGACACACACACACACACACACACGCAATTGCACACACACACACACGCAATTGCACACACACACACACACGCAATTGCACACACACGCGCGCACACACACACACACACACACACACACACACACACACACACACACACACACACAGTCTTGCTTTGATGGTAGCAACAGGCCACACGAATCTATAACTATAGAAGCTATTTGTATTGTAAAAAGCAGTAAATTTGTAACTGCGATAATATACCCATTCTCTGGTGGTGTAGTGGATAGAGCGTGTACCACATCGGCTCCGGCCTTCGTTGCAGTGGTCGCGGGTTCAAATCTGACCCGTGGACCTTTACTGCAGGTCATCCCCCCCCCCCCCCTCTCTCTCTCTCTCTCTCTGTCTCTGTCTCCCCATTTCAACTCTGTACTGTCTAATAAAGCTTGAAAATGACAAAAAAAATAAGCTTTAAAAAAAAAAGGCCACATACTGTATAACTTCAGATGCACTTTCTGCAATATGTGCCAGACATACAGAGGAATAGAAAATATGTTCCTCTCCGAACCAGTAGATAAAATGTAAGAAACATTAACAGTAAATATACAGTAGGCCTATATATTTTTTTTTTCAAAAGATACATTTTTGTTTGTTCCAGAGATTTGGTGCATACAAACTGAAAGCTGCTTCTCCTTGTTAAGTCCTAACTCTATGTGTGTGTGTGTGTGTGTGTGTGTGTGTGTGTGTGTGTGTGTGTGTGTGTGTGTGTGTGTGTGTGTGTGTGTGTGTGTGTGTGTGTGTGTGTGTGTGTGTGTGTGTGTGTGTGTGCGTGTGCGTGTGCGTGTGTCTCTGTGTGGGGGGGGGGGGGATCTTACCACTACACCACAAGCGCCCCCCTGACAAATAAAATATGTGATATAAGGGACTTTACAACAACATATTCAGTATAAAGGACACAAAAAAATTGAAAATATTTCAAATTATGGACCGTCATACACAACCACATTTACTACAGCCACGGGGCGACTGTGGCTCAGGTGGTAGAGCGGGTCGGCCGATGATCAAAGGGTTGGCGGTTCGATCCCCGCCCTGCCACCTATGTCATAGTTGTTGTGTCCTTGGGCAAGACACTTCACCCACCTTGCCTCGTGTGAATGTCGATAGTTAGCCTGCTGCTATCGGTGTATGAATGTGTGTGTGTGAATGGTAACGTGTAAAAAGGGAACAGGTCTCTCTGTGCGTGTGTGTGTAGCACTCCCCTCCCTCTTCCCCTTCAGGCTGCATTTGAAAATAAGAATTTTGTTCTTAATTTGCTTGCCTGGGTAAATAAAGGTTAAATAAAAAAATAAAAATAAAAAGGTCTCTCTTGCAAAAGAGTCTCCGGTCTCAATGGGATTTACTTGTATAAATAAAGGTAAAAAAAAAGTTAGTGTGAGGAATGGTGGGTGTGTGTGTGTGTGTGTGTGTGTGTGTGTGTGTGTGTGTGTGTGTGTGTGTGTGTGAATGGTGACGTGTAAAATGGGAACAGGTCTCCCTCCCTAAAGAGTCTCCGTTCTCAATGGGATTTACCTGTATAAATAAAAGATTAAAAAGTTAGTTTAAGGAATGGTGTGTGTGTGTAATCCAGATTAAATGATTCAAATGAGTCTTTGGGGCCAGCTACTCATATGGGCTGGACGGGGTGTTACTGGATGTGTGTGTGTGTGTGTGTGTGTGTGTGTGTGTGTGTCTGGGGGTGGGGGGGTGTTACCAGGTGTCTGTCTCTATAGGATATAAGGAGACGCTCTCCTCTGCTCTCACAGGCTTCCTCCATCTCCCTGACCCAGGTAAGAACTCTGAACTACTCACTGTACTCTCACTACTGACACCATTCTGTGACAGGGGCAGGAGTCCTTTACTAGACTTTAACTTGAACCTTGACTTGAACTCATTGCATTGGATATTATTGTCTCTACAGCTCTGGAAAAAATTAAGAGAAGATAGAATACTTTTCCTACTCCTAGACTTTAATTTTAACCTCAATTTACCGAATTGATTAATATTGCATTTTATTAATTTAAGGTTTTAATAATCTGACAATGTCTATGCACAGTCAAATGACTGTTTATGTAGTCCTAGAGAAAATGTGATTCTTTTTGTCTTAAAGGTGCTACGTGGAACTTTGAAATATTTCTGAAACAGTCAAATTACCAGTTAATTAACAATATTTTATTTCAGTCTAAATTCAACATGATTTATTGTGACATGTTTTCTCTACGTTTCTACAGTTTGAAACATGAGGAATCTGATCGTGTTTGGAGTTCTCCTCCTGCTGGCGATCACCGTTCTACAAACTGACGGCTATCGTAAAGGGTCTAAGCCTGTGACTCCAGTAAGAAGCTTAAACTTATTTATTATGTATTTGTCATTTGACTAGTGGGTTGAACTGAATTCTGTTTTGTTTTAAGATATATTTTTTCTTTTTCTCTTTCAAAATCCTGCTTTAGGCTCCTGTTCACAACGTAAGTACCTTTAACTTACTAAGCCTATTTTGTACATGTTTGTGTATCTCTGTCTGTCTGTCTGTCTGTCTGTCTGTCTGTCTGACCATGCTTTATTTACTATGTGTTTGTTGTCTTGAACCTGACTGCTGTTTTGATCTTGCTCCTGAATCACTTTGTAACTATGTTTTGAAAGGTGCTACACAGACGAAATTATAATTATAATAATAATTATAATGTCTGAAGTCATTCAAATGTTTACATACATATTTGTAAATGTTGTGCTGTGCTGTGTGGTAAATTTAAAGTATATTTTAAATTCTTTAATCAACAGTTTAAGTTTGGAGATATCCTTGCCTTCCCTCGGCTTGGGTTCTTTCACTACGCCATCTGGGTGGGAGACAAAACGATTCCGGTAGATGGCAAGCACGACAAAAAAGGAGGGGAAAACATCTTTCATTTCACAGGTAAGTGTAGTGAAACTCAAATGGGAGCAAATATTCCACCATTATCAGTGGGGACAACACAGTTGACAAATAGATTTTTTGCATTTCCTAACAGTTTTGTTTTCTTACATTAATGACAGGTCCAATTTGGACCCGCATCAGACTATCAGATTGTAAATTCGACACACTGAAACCCAACGAGCATCCAGTAGTAGACAATTACCTCGACCGGCCAGAATTTTCCTTCTTAATCCAAACTGAACGCGAGATAGTAGAAAACATCCAAGAGAAGATTGGACAATGTGGATACTGGCTCCCCCCTACCAACAACTGTGAACACCTGGCTACCTATGTGCGCTACAAAGTCAAGTTTGCGTGGCAGGTATGTGGCAGATTTAACAAGAGCCCATACATTTTACTATTGGAACATAAGGTGATAAACAGAGGCAAATTAGTTTGCATTAATTAGCGTTGTAGGCTACTATTAGCAGAGTAGCTACTTAGCGCCCTGTTTAATGTTAATGCATTTGGCAAAAGACCCCAAAACTAATAATAATAAGGGATGTGCTTCATTTTGTTGCTATCTAAATACACAGACACTCTATGGCACATGGGAATATCAGGCAGATATTATATATAGCCTACAAGCAACAAGAAACTAAAAATTAAATTAGAACAATAATGCACTAAGGTCATATTAGTGTTTAATTTCATAGATCAGCATTCTTTTTTTTTTTTTTTTCACAGCAAGGACGCAAAGCTGGTCAATATTGCAAGAACGACGGCGCCTTCAAAGAGCGGATACTCAAAGTCTTGGAAGGAAAGTTAGATAATGAACCACAGTGCAACATCCCCTGCGTCCCGGAAAGAAGAAAAAGTATTTGAATTGGTCTGTCTTTGTTTTCACCCGGTGGCTTTTCCTCACATGACATGATGAGGTCTTACATGAAAATAAAAAAATAAATGAAACAAACAATTGTGTTTTTTTATTGTCTCTGTTGGTGTAAAGAGTTTATACTGTCTCACTAAAAAGGGGGAAACAAAAACACACAACTGGTTTTAAAATGTTCTGGTTTTTCATTTATTTAAAAAAAAACACACACACATAATATTGAAGACTATTTTCTACTCTTACTTGTACGATGTGTCATTTACACATACAAGTTCAATTCTAATGTTTTTTAATACATTTTGAGCTGAAATTCTCATTACAATGCGTCCACATTAATTTAAATGGGTCTTTCATTGCATTTTTATTTGAATATACTTAAAAAATCTTCACTAAAACAAAATGTATATTGCTTATTGAGTCTTTTAGTCTGCAGTCAATACAACATGTGCTTTTATTCAACATTTCTCTCTAAAAACAGAGTCTCAGCAGCTCATAAGTGTTAGTTGGTTTACTTCAGCTCTTTCTTATACGCTGTGATGCCTATTATAAAATGAGAAAACAATGAGCAAGTGCTGGGGTGGGGGGGGGGGTTATTTTACTGTTTCAATAAAAAAGGGCAGAAATATCTCATAAATCTAAGTCAACATAACTTTTTTAGAATTCTTGTCCATCATAAGCATTTTGACAATCCAAGGAAATCTGAAAATGTTGAAACTACTTTTTAAAACATGATCAAATTGACAATGTTCATGTGATATGAACTTATAAAATATACTACACAGTGAAATAGTGAAAATGAGTTGTACTAACTGCTGGTGACCACTAGAGGTCGGTGTTTTAATATGTCTGCCATTTTAAAGGTGCAGTGTGTAATCAAGCCCCAACCTCAGCGATTTTTACCAGCATCCAATAAGGATTACTGTGGTAACCGGAGGTGCCACTAGGGGGGTGGAAGTAGAAGACAGCCATCTCTCATTGACTCACTTGTTAAACAGGCTGTTTTCAAAGTCTTATTAAACCTATTTACAGCCTGGTCCACAAAACCATTTTAGTCTGTATGTTTAGGTCATATCTCCATGACAACACTGAGGGGGGTGAATTTTTTCGGACCACGCTAGTTTTTATTTTATCGGAGGTTAAAATGTATTGGCGCGATCTCTTGAGTGACAGCTCTCCGTCCGTTGTCCCTCACTTTGCCTCGGAGGTTTACGTCAGCTATCTCCCTCCCCCTCACAAAATGGCGACGCGCGCAAACCAGGATTATTGGATGCCGTGTGAATAACTGAGGTCAGCCCGGATGCTACATCCATATTATTTACTATCTAATGTGTGTAATATGACATCATCAAGAAAGTTCTACAAAGTTCTAGATTGTAACGCTCCCTGGGTAACCCCTCCCCTCAGACTACGAGGATAATTGGTCAACGTGTGGCGAATGCTCCAGCAAACCTGATAACCGTCGTCACACTGTTTGATCTTTGCAGAAGTTAAAACATGTCTTTCAAATCCTGCGGCTTCTCCTCACATGCTGTGAGGTCTTATTTAAAATAAAAGGAGGAGAAAGAATTATTGGTCTTTTTTTGTCTGTGAGTTTTTTAAGGGCAACACTGTCTCAAGAAAAGGATTAATTATAAACATCCATTAAAGGTGCAGTGTGTAATATGACATCATCAAGAAAGTTCTACAAAGTTCTAGAATGCAACGCTCCCTGGGTAACCCCAACCCTTTCGAATAATAACAGAAGCTACAGTGGCCTTCAAGGACAAGAACAATTAAAAATTTTAAACAATGCACCTGATGACATTCCAACTATGACACTTTCAAGATGGCGGCACTAGGCCTTGGTCCAAAATATGCAGAAATATGGACATATATGAGACCCTTTCTAAGGGAAAAAATAATAATTAAAAAAAAGAAAATTCAGCAATTATGCACTAAATTAAATGTACTCATGGCTATTATAATTACTTTCTACAAAATCTGCTAGGAAATAAAACCCAAAATTCTACACACTGCACCTTTAAGTGATTTTTTTTTTGTATCCGATCACTAGAACTAGGTTGACCAATTTCTGAGAGAAAATATGTGAATGAGGTTTAACCTTAATCGACTTACTTCATCAGTTTTCTGTTTTTGGCGCTAGCAAGAAAAGGTCTCAAAAAAGTTCCCATTTAAAGGTGCAGTGCGTAACTTTGTGTGTGTCAGAGAAGTGAACATTTCCTAAGGTAGGGCCTATATTCTCATAACTGAATAAAAAACATTTCCTCACAGGAAAATGTGATCCCTGGAACACTGTTTGAAGTTAGAAAGCTTCCTGGAAAGTCACTGTTTCACTGTTGTTGTTGTTGTTTACAGCAGCAGGGCCCACAGTTTGGTTTACAAACATATTCTAGTCTAACGTTTGGTTCAAGGTTCCTCAAAAAAAAAAAAAAAAAAAATCTAAAGATTACATGTGGAGAAAATATCTATTGTAAACTAACTGCAGGTTCTGTGAATGTAAACAAATCACCCTCCTCTGAGAATGCATAGTGCACCTTTAATGAGTTAATATCTCTAAGACAGGGGTCTCCAACCAGCAAGCTACCGGTAGCTGATAGGTTGACCAACCATTGAATTTATTATTTATTTATTTTAAGTTTAAAATCTGACATAGAAATACTAAAATGAAGGATGATAATTAAGGTTTCATTTTTGGCGACCAACGTCAGAGCCATGGACCTAAAGGCTAAAGAAAGCAGAGATAGATGTTTTAACTGCATGCGGTTGAAAATAATGTGAATTGGACATTGGTCCCCTCCTGCTTTTCCCAGTGTGAATGTGCAGAATCAAGGTTCAACAAGCTTTAACTCAATCAAGATATAATATAAAATTCAGTACAATCCTCCTTATCATGGAGTAACCTGGTTACAGGGCAAAATCAAATCAGGATTGTGTTAATATTATACAATTTAACATGGAATATGATTGAACTATGACAGACAATGTGAGGGTTTGGGTCAAGGTTAGGGATTTAGGGTAAGGGTAAGGGTTAGGCAAGTGGTGTGTTCGTGTGTGTGTGTGTGTGTGTGTGTGTGTGTGTGTGTGTGTGTGTGTGTGTGTGTGTGTGTGTGTGTGTGTGTGTCTGTGTGTGTGGTGTGTGTGTGTGTGTGTGTGTGTGTGTGTGTGTGTGTGTGTGTGTGTGAAGAGAGGAAAAATCATTACATTAACCAATAACTGTTAAATGAAATTTACAAAGGCTTTCCTTAAGGAATCAGCTGCCTTATTGAGGTGAATATTGAAATCACCAATAATAAGGATCCTATCAGAATGGGTGATAAGATCTGTGAGAAAGTCACTAAATTGTTCTATAAATTGTGAGTATGGGACAGGGGGGCCTATAGACCACCACCAAATTGAAACCATTTCCATGAAAACCATTGTTCCGATATGCAGGAGGTGGCCTCATTACCAGAGCCTCGAATGAATCACATTTAAAGTAATTCTTCTAAGTCAGGCTGAAAATAGATTTATAGATAAGGGCAACACCTCCACCCCGCCCAGTCTCCCGGGCCACATGAGAGTATGAGGAGTTAGCAGGAGAGGCCTCGTTTAGAGGTAGAAAAAAGTTTGGCTGAAGACATGTTTCACACAGACCAATCATATCTAACTTGTGTTCAATAATCAAGTCATTTATCAATAAAGGTTTAATAGAAAGAGATCTAAAATGTATGAACCCACATTTTTTGCTTTATTGATAGTGTAGAGAGAGTTGAAATGGGGCAGAGAGGGGAGTGACATGCAGAGAACGACCGCGGGCTGGAATCGAACCCGGATCCGTTGCTGGCCGAGGCCCATGGGGGGGGACGCCCTACCAACTGAGCTAAAGGCGCCCCCATGAACCCACATTTGAGGGTCATATTGGGGCTTAGTTTACCACCTCTCAGTGTGGGAATGGTCATTTAAAAGAAATGGTTTAACACATAACTAAACTAGTTGACTCCACCTCCGCACTAGCAGGCTCATGTATGACCTGCAACCTGCCAGTACTACATCAAAGTCAAGTCAAAGTCTTTTATTGTCACTTCTGATATATTCAAGACAAACATCAGAATCAAAATGGCGTTTTATCTCTGACCCACGGTGCAATAGGAAGAAAAAAAATTGAGTAGAATAAGATAAACATAAACAATATTTACATTAGATAAATTCTAAATACTAAGTAATGCAAAGGAATGTTGTGTACAATATAAAACAGTATGTATAAGATAGAATTGAGAGTAAAAAGTAGATAAGTTAAATTGAAATGTGCAATGTGATGAAAAATATTTACAATATGTGCAATATGCAGTCACTGGATGTATTAAGGCATTTTGATGTGCAGGCTAAGTATAAGAAAAGATGAAGAGTTCTTGGTTCAGAGTTCTTGGGGGTTATCCCTGTATATCAATCGCGCTTCAAGTACCCAAAAAACTAATGGACTCCTATGTTCCTAGACAAAATAGCAGGTCATAGCGGTCCCAGAATGAAGACCAATTATCCACAAAATGAATGGGTATGGGTATGTTAAAGACTTCTCCGGTGGAAATATGAAGGTGTATTGAACTCTGAGATCCTATGTAGTATAAATGTGTAAAAAAAAGAGTGTTTTATGGTCTCACTGTCTAACCCTACAGTTTTAGTAATGTAGGGTTAGGATTAACAGGACAGCTGGGCCAAGGGAAGACTGAGGGAAGACTGAGGGAAGAAAAACCTCATTCCTTATATTATAATTGTGATTTTATAATGATAGAATGCCGGTTCCGTATGGGTGAAGTATTCCTTTAAGATCTCTTCACAGCCAGTATAGAGAGGAAGAATCATTACGTTGACCGATAACTGATCAATGAACATTTGTCATGTGAAAGTTAGTGTAATACAGATGTTTATAGATGTGATTCTAACACAAGGTCAAAGAATGTCATGACACACGGTGATTGACAAAGCCTTACGTCACATTTCGTGTAACTGTGGGCTGCGTCTCATCGCATCATTTTAGAGAATCATGTCATGTGGAATAACTCCCCCAGATTCATACTAAGATAAGATAAGATAAGATATACTTTATTCATCCCAGCAGGGAAATTCAGATGCTACAGCAGCAGCCAGCATACACAGAACACAACACAGCACATATAGGCCTATCCCCACCCAAACATGAGCATACATACATAGCCAAGATGAGAAAGTGGTATGGATAGTCTCTGTGCATAAGTGCATAAGTAGCTGCTACTCGTATATAACAGTACACAAATACTAGCTCTGCCAGTGCATATGATATGATAAAAAAAACAAAAATTATGCTAAAAGAAAAAGAAATCAAGTGTGCAATTATACATGTGCAAAAAATGCAAAATATGCAGCGCAGGCTAAAGTTTAAAAGTTCAAATGTCCTCTGTCCTTACTGAAAGGGGAGTCATTATAAATATAAATATACTACATTTATTGGTACAAATGTTGTTTGTGGATGTATGTTTTATTTCCTGTTTAAATGTTTATAATGATCAAAGTTTTTTACTTGTTTTATATCAAGTCATGTTGTGTAAATTGTCTTTAATTTCTGAATGTAATGTGTTGCTCTGTCTGTGATTTGTGGGGAGGGAATTGGGGGGCGGGGGGTATGGGGTATTGTTCTGTTTTATTATTTTATTTTCATATAGGCCAACTGTACTGTGTGTTACCTTAACTGTGTATGAAAAGTGTTGTATAAATAAAGTTTGATTTGATGTCTTTCTGTGCACCTTGAAGGAAAAGCTCATTTTAATCTCGTTGTTCATTGTATAATGGCAATAAAGTATTATATTCTATTCTATTCTATTCTGTTCTATTCTATTCTGTTCTATTCTGTTCTATTCTATTCTAGCAGCCCCCAGGTAAATTGAGTTTGAGACCCCTGTTTTAAAGGTGCACTATGCCGTTCCATGGGAGGAGGATTTGTACATTTGCAGAACCTGCAGTTAGTTTCAAATACATATTTTCTACATGTTATAATATTGAGTAATTATATCATTGTAAATCAAAACTAAATGATTTTGCGGCACCATCAGCCAAACGTGAGACTAGAATATGTTTGTAAACCAAACTGTGGGCCCTGCTGCTGTAAACAACAACAACAACAGTGAAACAGTAACTTTTCAGGAAGTTTTCTAACTTCAAACAGTGTTCAGATTCAGAAAACTTTATTGTCTGTCGTTACAGAAAATCATCTCCGACGTGGCTCAACATACAAACAGGACAATGATAGACATTCACACAACATTGATCTCCGAGAGCACACTCAGTGTGTAGATCTTAAAACAAGTATAAATACAGGGATCACATGTACCTGTGATGAAAGTTTGTTTATTCAGTTATGAGAATAAACCTCAGAAAATGTTTCACTCCTCTGACACACCTTATTACATCATTCAAAGGATAATTTGGGGTGAGTTACTCATATGGGCAGGACGGGGTGTTACTGGGTGTTTGTCTCTGATTAGGATATAAGGAGACGCTCTCCTCTGCTCTCACAGGCTTCCTCCATCTCCCTGACCCAGGTAAGAACTCTGAACTACTCACTGTACTCTCACTACTGACACCATTCTGTGACAGGGGCAGAAGTCCTTTACTAGACTTTAACTTGAAGCTTGACTTGAACTTGTTGTTAAAAACTGTATTACAAATTTGATTGATTTGTTTATTCAAGGTATTAATTAACGTAAAATGTCTTAGCCCAGTCAAGTGATTGTAAACATTTGCATGCGGCCCAGGCAGCTACACGCATGGACTCACTGTAGAGCAAATTATTTGGTTCCTTTTCGGTAATTCTGACTTAATTTGCACTACTTACATACTAACCAATTAATCAACAATATTTTAGTTCAGTCTAAATTTCAACATGATTAATTGTGACATGTTTTCTCTACGTTTCCACAGTTTGAAACATGAGGAATCTGATCGTGTTTGGAGTTTTCCTCCTGCTGGCGATCACCGTTCTACAAACTGACGGTGTGCCTGTAAGTAGATTAAACTTTACTACGTATTTTTAATTTTTTTATATATTTTTTTATTTAAAAACGTATTAAATGCCAAGAAAGTATGACTTCAAATTAAGTATTGTACATTGTTTTTAGACTGCTGGGTTGAACTGAATTCTGATTTGTTTTAAAATAAATTTGTTTTTCTTTTTCCAAAACCTTCCTTAGGCTCCTCCTCAAAACGTAAGTATCTTTAACATATGTTGCCTATTCAAGGTTCAATGTATCTTTATACCTATATATTGTATATGTTTGTGTATCTCTGTCTGTCTGACTGACCATGCTTCATTTACTACAGGTGAAACTCAAAAAAAATTTAATATCATGCAAAAGTTCATTTATTTCAATAATTCAACTTAAAGGGTGAAAATAAAATATTATATAGACTCATTACATGCAAAGGGAGATATTTCAAGCCTTTATTCGTTATCATTTTGATTATTATGGCTTACAGCTTATGAAAAACCCCAAATTCAAAATCTCAGAAAATTTGAATATGACATGAAATCAATAAAAAAAAGGGATTTTAAGTACAGAAATGTCAGCCCTCCAGAAAGAATAATCATGCATATGTACTCAGTACTTGGTATGGGCCCCTTTTGCATGAATTCTTGCCACAATTCCAATTCCCTTTCCATGATATTCTAATAATATAAGTTTCACCTGTATGTGTTTGCTTGTGAAGCACTCTGTAACTACACTCAACAAAAATATAAACGCAACACTTTTGTTTTTGCTCCTATTTTTCATGAGATGGACTTAAAGATCTAAAATTCATTCCAGATACACAATTGTACAATTTCTCTCAAACATTGTTCACAAATCTGTCTAAATGTGTGATAGTGAGCACTTCTGCTTTGCTGAGATAATCCATCCCACCTCACAGGTGTGCCACATCAAGATGCTGATCTGACATCATGATTAGTGCACAGGTGTAACTTAGACTGTCCACAATAAAAGGCCACTCTGAAATGTGCATTTTTTTGCTTTATTGGGGGTCTGGGGACTCAGAACCAGTCAGTATCTGGTGTGACCACCATTTGCCTCATGCAGTGCAACACATCTTCTTCACATAGAGTTTATCAGATTGTCAATTGTGGCCTGTGGAATGTTGGTCCACTCCTCTTCAATGGCTGTGCAAAGTTGCTGGAGACGGCTTATGGTGGAGAAATGAACATTCAATGCACGAGCAACAGATCTGGTTGACATTCCTGCTGTCAGCATGCCAATTGCACGCTCCCTCAATGCTTGTGGCATCTGTGGCATTTTGCTGTGAGACAAAACTGCACATTTCAGGGTGGCCTTTTATTGTGGACAGTCTAAGGCACACCTGTGCACTAATCATGATGTCAGATCAGCATCTTGATGTGGCACACCTGTGAGGTGGGATGGATTATCTCAGCAAAGCAGAAGTGCTCACTATCACACATTTAGACAGATTTGTGAACAATGTTTGAGAGAAATGGTACAATTGTGTATCTGGAATGAATTTTAGATCTTTAAGTCCATCTCATGAAAAATGGGAGCAAAAACAAAAGTGTTGCGTTTATATTTTTGTTGAGTGTATGTTTTGAAAGGTGCTACACAGACACAATTATAATTATCATTATTCTGTCTGAAGTCGTTCAAATGTTTACATACATATTTGTAAATGTTGCGGTGTGCTGTTTTGTGGTAAATTTAAAGTATATTTTAAATTTTTTAATCGATAGTTTAAGTTTGGAGATATCCTTGCCTTCCCTCGCCCTGGGTACACTCACTATGGCATTTGGGTGGGAGACAGAACGATTGAGACAGCTGATGGCAGGTACAAAAGACAAGGAGACCAAGACATCTTTCATTTGACAGGTAGGCTAAGTGTATTGAAACTCAAATGGGAGCACATAGTTTTTATGTCATGATTTTTTTTTGTTGCAGTTTTTAACAGTTTTTTTTTTTTTCTCACATTCATGACAGTTTCATTCACGGGCGGCAAAGTATCTGATTGTATCTTTGACAAACTGAAACCATCCGACCGCGCCGTGGTCTCTGTGGACAACTACCTCGACAAGCTCCTTAAAAGGAAAGAATTCGCATCTCTCAAACAAACTGAGGCTCAGATGGAGGCAAACATCAAAGAGAAGATCGGACGATGTGGAATCTGGGAAGCCTTTTACAACAACTGTGAACACCTGGCTACCTATGTGCGCTACGGAGTCAGGTTTCCGTGGCAGGTATAGTCAAAACCGAAATTATTCATACCCCTGGCAAATTTCGCCAATTTTCGTTCAAATGTTAATACAAGCAGAACATGCATCGTCTCAATATATTTTGGGAGAAGCCTGTGTCATTTCCAATCAAGAAAAAGCTTGCTGGTTTCATAAAAGTAACTTTAAGTTTTGGTTTTGACTGTATGTGGCAGATTCAACAAGAGCAGATCAATTTCACTACCGTCTCGTCTTTCATCAGATGAGACGGAACATTAGTAAGATGATAAACAGAAGCCAAATTAGTTTGCATTAATTAGTCTTGCATAGGCTACTATTAGCATAGCACTTAGCCCCCGGTTTACAGTAATGTAAATGCATTTGTCAAAAGACCCAAAACTAAGGGCCAATTGAACATACATCCACACATTGTGTTGCACAGCTTAATTTTGTTACTATCTAAATACGCAGACACACTATGGCATATGGCGTTCTGGCAACATCGGGCAGATATAATATACATACTACTACTGTCACTAATTGTGACATGTTTTTTTTATATATAATATATATATATATATATATATATATATATATATATATATATATATATATATATATATATATACATATATATAGCCTACAAGCAACAAGAAACATGTAAATTAGAAACATAATGCACCAAGGTCATATTAATGTTTAATTTCATAGATCGGCATTTATTTATTTATGTTTTCCTTTCCACAGAAAGGAAGACTAAATGGAAGACGTTGCCTGAACCCCGGGGCAATGCAGCAAAAGATCCTGGCAGTGTTGATGAAGAAGATCACACCTGATCCAGTGGACCCACCATGCAAGGATTAAGCGGCCTGCTCCTCCTTTACAGGCTAAGGCACGTCTGCGTTCCAATCCCCATACTTCCCTACTATCTAGTATGCCAGAAAAAGATTTAGGGTGTCCCAATACATGCACGTCAATTGTAGTATGCTGAAAATACATGAATGCCCCACTAACTTCAATAGCATTTAGGAGTATTCGTCTTTATTCTTGACATTTCTAGACATAATGAAAAAAAATCTACCTCATCTGATTTTTTTTCTCTCTCCTGTGGCCCTAAAACTCTTCTGTACTTTAGTATATAGTGTAGTAAAAAGACTAAAACTCTTCTGTACTTTAGTATGTAGTGTAGTAAAAAGAAAAAAGTATGTGATTTGGAACGCAATGCACGTCTTGTCTTTTCACCCGGTGGCTTTTCCTCACATGACATGATGAGGTCTTACATGAAAATAAAAATAAATTGAACAATTCTTTGTTTTTTATTGTCTCTGTTGGTGTAAAGAGTTTATACTGTCTCAGTAAAAAGAGGGAAACAAAAAGAACACAACTGGTTTTAAAATGTTCTGGTTTTTAATTTATTTAAAAAAAACACACACATATAATATTGAAGATTATTTTGTACTCTTACTTGTACGGTGTGTCATTTACACAAAAAAGTTAAATTCTAATGTTTTTTAATATATTTTGAGCTGAAGTTCTCATTACAATGCGTCCACATTCATTTAAATGGGTCTTTCATTGCATTTTTATTTGAATATACTTAAAAAATACTCACTAAAACAAAATGTATATTGCTTATTGAGTCTTTTAGTTTGTATACAACGTGTGCTTTTATTTAACATTTCTCTCTAAAACCGTCTCAGCAGCTTGTTAGTATCAGTTGGTTCACTTCAGCTCTTTCTAATACGCTGTGATGACTATTTTAAAATGAGAAAACAATGAGCACGTGCTGAGGGTGGGGGGGGGGGGGGTGTGCGGGGGGGGGGTTATTTTACTGGTTCAATAAGAAATGGCAGAAATATCTCATAAGTCTAAGTCAACATAACTTTTTTTTTTAGAATTATTGTCCATAATAAGAATTTTTGACAATCCAGTGAAATCGAAAAATGTTGAAACTACTTTTAAAAAATGTATCAAATTGACAATGTTCATGTGATATGAACTTATAAAAGACACTACACACTACACTACACAGTGACATTGTGAAAATGAGTTGTACTAACTGCTGGTGACCACTAGAGGTCGGTGTTTTAATATTTCTGCCATTTTAAAGGTGCAGTGTGTAATATGACATCATCAAGTAAGTTCTACAAAGTTCTAGAATGCAGCGCTCCCTGGGTAACCCCACCCCTTTTGAATAATAACAGAAGCTACAGTGGCCTTCAAGGACAAGAACAATTCTAAATGTTAAACAATGCACCTGATGACATTCCAACCATGACGCTTCCAACATGGCGGCACTAGGCCTGGTCCCCATGTATGGAGAAATATAGAGATATATGAGACCCTTTCTAAGGGGGAGAAAAAAATCTAAAAAAAAAATTCAGCTATTATGCACTAAATGAAACGTACTTATGGTTATTATAATTATTTTCTACCACGTCTGCTATGAAAAAAATCCCGAAATTCTACACACAGCAGGTTTAAGAGAGCAGACAGAGACAAGCTTTATATACTGTATTATGGGCAAGGCAAGTTTATTTATATAGCACAATGCAGACACAAGGCCACTCAAAGTGCTTTATACACAGTATATATCATGATATCAAAGGAGCTCCGAGGAACTTTCAGTTTGTGTAAAAGCTCGGAGGAACTCAAAACTATTCGAAAAAAAGAAATTATATATATTTTCTATACATCATTCCTGAAGACAGATCCTCATGTAAGCAGCAATATATCATGGTGACAGTAAACGTATACACACACACACACACACACACACACACACACACAATCTAAACACACACACACACACACACACAATCTAACTAACACGCACGCACGCACGCACACACACACACACACTATCTAACACGCACACACGCACGCACACACACACACACACACACACAATCTAACTAACACGCACGCACGCACGCACACACACACACACTATCTAACACGCACACATACACACACACACACACACTATCTACACACACACACACACACACACACACACACACACACACACCACACACACACACACACACACACACACACATATGCACAGTTTCTTCCTCTTGGACACATCCTGTTATTCAGATAAATCGTCAGTCACCTGAGGACACACACTGAAACATGCTGACGGGACACACACACACACACACACACACACACACACACACACACACACACACACACACACACACACACACACACACACACACACAGACAGACAGACAGACAGACAGACACACACACACACACACACACACACACACTACCTACCTAACACACACAAACACACAGACACACACACACACACACACACACACCTTGACTTTCACTGTCAAGGTCTTTCAGAGGGGATCAAACTTTATAATTTTTTGTTTTATATAATGGAAAAAGTCTGTTTTTCGAAACTTGTAATTTAAAAAAATCTAAAGTAAACAGCTGGCAAAGTTTCATGATGATATGTATAAAAGTCACACCGGTATGACTGTGTGTGAACGAATTGAATCTGGAACCCTGTAAAGCGCTTTGAGTACCTTGAAAAGCGCTATATAAATCCAATCAATTATATAAAAGTTAAATTGTTTTACCGTATTCTCCTGCAGTGTCTCAACTTAGAAAAACGTTATGACGATTATGAATATGTGTAATTTTCCTTCCTCGCTGACACAGGGAACATTTTAGAAATCGGTTCATCCTAGCCTGAGGAAAAGGCAGAAAGAGTGTTTTATGGTCTCACTGTCTAAACCCTACGTTTTCCCATGTGTGACATCAGACCTGGTAAAATGTAGGGTTAGGATTAACAGGACAGCTGGGCCAAGGGAAGACTGAGGAAAGACTGAGGGAAGAAAAACCTCATTCATTATATTATAATAGTGATTTTATAATGATAGAACGCTGGTTCCGTATGGGTGAAGTATTCCTTTAAGCAGGACCCTGTTGGTTGTGTGTTGTGTAACGTGCCCACACAGACACACACACACACACACACACACACACACACACACACACACACACACACAACACACACACACACACACACACACACACACACACACACACACACACACACACACACACACACACACACACACACACACACACACACACACACACACACACACACACACACACACACACACACACACACACACAACATGCCCCTGCTTTCACTCTCTGTTCTTTCCCCCTGGTGAGCAGGAATGAAAACAAACGATCAAGTGGCTGATTCTTATACATCTCTCTAGTACATGCATGTTGAGTATGTAGGAGGGAGGATGTTAGTAGGGCTTTTAGTATGTAGTATATACATGTTGAGTGTGTAGGAGGGAGGACGTTAGTAGGGCTTTTACAACACAACAACAACAACGTAAACACAACGTAAACTAGTAGCATTACTTTGAGGTAAATTGTATTAACTTAGGAGAAACAGCAGGGTTCCTAGGGTGCATTTAGTTCAGGATAAAACTCTGACATCTATTGGCATTTTGAGGCCGACAAAACAAGCTTCTGTTTGAGCGCAAATTATTCTGGAAAAATTTCAACAAATGTCAATGTGTTTATTGCTGCTTAAATTATAAAGAGAATGTAACTTTGGCAAAAAATAAAATAAAAATAATAATAATTAAATTGATCAAATATTTAATCAATTAGACACATCATACTTGGCATTAAAGGTGCACTATGTAACTTTGGGTGGTGTTGTCAGAGAAATAAACCTTTTTGTAAGGTTACAAAGGGTAAGTAAACAAAGGGGGCCTGTACCGTAGCTAGCAACATGTCCACAACAACACACACTCTCCAGACTGTGGCTGACTCCACCTTTAAGTGCTCGGTAAACTAGTAGCATTACTTTGTAGTAATTATATTAACTTAGGACAAACAGCAGGGTTCACTGGGTGCATTAAGTTAAAGGCCTACTTCACCAGTTTGAATATGAAGGTGTGTTGAATTCTGAGATCCTATGTAGTATAAATGTGCGAAAAAAATTGAAATCGGTTCATCCTAGCCTGAGAAAAGGCAGAAAGAGTGTTTTTTTTAACCCTATATTTCTCCTTCTCGTGACATCACAGAAAGAGAAATATAGGGTTAAAAAAAACTTACTTTGTAAATATTACTGTGATGTCTTTTACTGTGACATCACAGTAATATTTACAAAGTACGTTTTTTTTAACCCTATATTTATCTTTCTGTGATGTCACGAGAAGGAGAAATATAGGGTTAAAAAAAACACTCTTTCTGCCTTTTCTCAGGCTAGGATGAACCGATTTTTTTTTTTTTTTGCACATTTATACTACATAGGATCTCAGAATTCAATACACCTTCATATTCAAACCGGTGAAGTAGGCCTTTAAGTGCTCAAACTCTGACATCTATTGGCATTTTGAGGCCGACAAAACAACCTTTTGTTAGAGCGCAAATTATTCTGGGAAACTGTGAATACATTTTTTTTTTTTTTTTTTTTTATTGCTGCTCAAAGTAGGAAGTCAACAGTCTATAAAGAGAATGTAACAAAAACAAAAAATAAAATCAGATAATTCACTCATAAACTAATCAAATATTTAATCAATTATAGACACATCATACTTGCAATTAAAGGTGCACTGTGTAACTTTGGGTGCGTCAGAGAAGTGAATTTTTTTTTTTAAGGTTTAGTCGCATAACTGAATAAACAAACTTTCCTCACAGGGAAAATGTGATCCCTGGAACACTGTTTGAAGTTAGAAAGCTTCCTGAAAAGTTACTGTTTCACTGTTGTTGTTGTTGTTTACAGCAGCAGGGCCCACAGTTTGGTTTACAAACATATTCTAGTCTTATACGTTTGGTTCCAGGTTCCTCAAAATAATTTAGTTTTTATCTAGGATTTTATTATAATTCAATGCTAAGAATGACATGTAGAGTAAATATATGTTTTCTAAACTAACTGCAGTGCACCTGCACCTTTAAATTCAACTTATTTTTCCTTTTTTTTTTTTTAATAATTTTTTGTCATTTTCAAGCTTTATCCGACAGCACAGAGTTGAAATGGGGAGACAGAGAGAGACAGAGAGAGAGAGAGAGAGAGAGAGAAGCGAGAGAGAGAGAGAGGGGGGGATGACATGCAGTAAAGGTCCACACGCACACACGCACACACGCACACACGCACACACGCACACACGCACACACGCACACACACACACACACACACACACACACACACACACACACACACACACACCCCACAATTGATCTCTCGGGTATAAATAAAGGTTAAATGAAAATGAAATAAAAATGTAAATAGTTTGTGTCCTTTTTGTGTCCGTCCTAAGCATGAACGTGTGTGTTGTGTAACATGCCCCTGCTTTCACTCTCTGTCCTTTCTCCTCTGGTGAAGCAGGAATGAAAACAACAGATCAAGAGGCTGATTCTGACATGTCTCTCTGAGATATGAGATATTATGAGATATATAATGTGTTGTGTTTGGTTCGGCAGACAGACAGACAGACAGACAGACAGACAGACAGACAGACAGACAGACAGACAGACACTCACTCACTCACTCACTCAATCACTCACTCACTCACTCACTCACTCACTCACTCACTCACTCACTCACTCACTCACTCGCACACGCACACGCACACACAGAGGGCTCCGTTTTGAAGATATGGTCTGTTCAGTGTATATCTCCTCATGATCCGCTACCTGTCCGTATTGTGTGCGCTTATAGAAAAATCCAGTGTCAATACACAGCCTAGGCTCTGTAAACTGGTATGGGTATGTAAACAAAGGAGGCCTATACCGTAGCTAGCAACATGCCCACAACAACACACACTCTCCAGACTGTGGCTGACTCCACCTTTAAGTGCTCGGTAAACTAGTAGCATTACTTTGAGGTAAATTGTATTAACTTAGGAGAAACAGCAGGGTTCATAGGGTGCATTTAGTTCAGGCTAAATCTCTGACATCTATTGGCATTTTGAGGCCGACAAACAAGCTTTTTGTTTAAATGGTAAATGGACTTGACTTATATAGCGCTTTTCTAGACGATTTTCTCAGCCCCAAAGCGCTTTACATATCTTACCACATTCACCCATTCATACACACACTCATACACCGATGGCAGTAGCTGCCATGCAAGGCGCTCTCTGAACCATCAGGAGCAATTTGGGGTTCAGTGTCTCTTTGCCCAGGGACACTTCGATATGTGGCGGGGAGACGGGGGATCGAACCTCCGACCCTGCACTCCAGAGGCGAACTCCCTACCCACTTCGCTACTACCCCCGCAAATTATTCTGGGAAACTGTGAACAAATGTCAATGTGTTTATTGCTGCTTAAATTATAAAGAGAATGTAACTATGGCAAAAAATAAAATAAAAAATAATAATAATTAAATTGATCAAATATTTAATCAATTAGACACATCATACTTTTTTTTCACAATCTTTTTATTGTCGTTCTTTTAACAACATAAGACATCATACTTGGCATTAAAGGTGCACTATGTAACTTTGGGTGTGTGTCAGAGAAATAAACCTTTTTGTAAGGTTACAAAGGGTAAGTAAACAAAGGGGGCCTGTACCGTAGCTAGCAACATGCCCGCAACAACACACTCTCCAGACTGTGGCTGACTCCACCTTTAAGTCTCGGTAAACTAGTAGCATTACTTTGAGGTAAATTGTATTAACTTAGGAGAAACAGCAGGGTTCATAGGTTGCATTAAGTTAAGTGGAGGTGCTCAAACTCTAACATCTATTGGCATTTTGAGGCCGACAAACAAGCTTTTTGTTTATGCGCAAATTATTCTGGGAAACTGTGAACAAATGTCAATGTGTTTATTGCTGCTTAAATTATAAAGAGAATGTAACTATGGCAAAAAAAATAATAAAAAATAATAATAATTAAATTGATCAAATATTTTATCAATTAGACACATCATACTTTTTTTTCCACAATCTTTTTATTGTCGTTCTTTTAACAACATAAGACATCATACTTGGCATTAAAGGTGCACTATGTAACTTTGGGTGTGTGTCAGAGAAATAAACCTTTTTGTAAGGTTACAAAGGGTATGTAAACAAAGGGGGCCTATACCGTATAGCTAGCAACATGTCCACAACAACACATACTCTCCAGACTGTGGCTGTCTCCACCTTTAAGTGCTCAGTAAACTAGTAGCATTACTTTGAAGTAAATTATATTAACTTAGGAGAAACAGCAGGGTTCATAGGTTGCAATAAGTTAAGTGCTCAAACTCAAACATCTATTGGCATTTTGAGGCCGACAAACAAGCTTTTTGTTTAAGCGCAAATTATTCTAGGAAACTCTGTGAACAATGTTTTTATCGCTGTTTAAATTAGGGAGTCAACAGCCTATAAAAAAAAATAACTTTTACAAAATCAAAAATTAAATTAATTAAATATTTAATCAATTAGACACATCATTCCTGGCATTAAAGGCGCACTATGTAACTTTGGGTGTGTGTCAGAGAAATAAACCTTTTTGTAAGGTTACAAAGGGTAAGTAAACAAAGGGGGCCTGTACCATATAGCAACATGCCCGCAACAAAGGTAAATTGTATTAACTTAGGAGAAACAGCAGGGTTCCTAGGGTGCATTAAGTTAAGTGCTCAAACTCAAACATCTATTGGCATTTTGAGGCCGACAAAACAAGGTTTTGTTTAAGCGCAAATTATTCTAGGAAACTGAAAATTTTTTTTTATTATTTTTTTTATTGCTGCTCAAAGTAGGAAGTCAACAGTCTATAAAGAGAATGTAACTTTGACAAAAACAAAAAATAAAATCAGATAATTCACTCATAAACTAATCAAAATATTTAATCAATTATAGACACATCATACTTGCAATTAAAGGTGCACTATGTAACTTTGGGTGCGTCAGAGAAGTGAATTTCTTTTTTTAAGGTTTAGTCGCATAACTGAATAAACAAACTTTCCTCACAGGGAAAATGTAGATCCCTGGAACACTGTCTGAAGTTAGAAAGCTTCCTGAAAAGTTACTGTTTCACTGTTGTTGTTGTTTACAGCAGCAGGGCCCACAATTTGGTTTACAAACATATTCTAGTCTTATACGTTTGGTTCCAGGTTCCTCAAGATAATTTAGTTTGTATCTATGATTTTATTAAAATTCAATACTAAGAATGACATGTAGAGTAAATATATGTTTTGTAAACTAACTGCAGGCTCTGTGAATGTAAACAAATCCCCCTCCTCCTCTGAAACTACACAGTGCACCTTTAAATTCAACTACCTTTTCCTTTTAAAGACATCACTGTGTGCTGTGTTTTCAAGCATCATTCTTAAACTACATGTAACAACTTGTAATTAAATCATTGCCCCAAATTCCATCATGTGCTATTTCTCAGTATTGTTTCTAACTTAATAAAATAAAATAAAATAAATAAAATGACCTTCATATGTCCCGGTGTTTTATAGGAACAATAATGTGACCAGAGCCTCAAAAACAAGAAAGTTGTTTTTTTATTAGTCGGAGAGCCAGAAAAAAACGTTTAAATTCTCAGAACAGTTAGGCTGCATTCCAAATCTCCCCCTCTTTCTTTTCTCTATTCTACAAACTAGAACTGACCATAAAAATAATCTAGTTAGCATGCAGTAGGCACACACACATTTGGACATATAGTACTTTTACTTATTTAGTTCATCATAACATTGCGCCTTGATCTTGCCTCTTGCTTTTATATCTGTCCCAACCCCGGTTGTTTTCATATGGAGGCTACGTCGATGTAGTAGAACTAAAAAAATAAAATAAAAATGTATGTAGTAGGTAATGCATATCCATGTATTAGTTACAAAAAAGAAAAAAAATATATATATATATGTGCGCTCAGGCCCCAAATAAACTATGTAGTAGGTAATGCATAGCTATGTAGCCTAGTAGTTACTACAATTTAGTGTTACCCATATTTATGAATATTCTATACAATTTCTACCAAGTCTGTTCTGAAAATGCCAATAGGTTAACCGTTACCGTTTACACACTGCACCTTTAAATAGGCTACAGTAGGTGTTTGAATAATGAAACAGAAAAGCTAAAAATAGCAACGTCACGGTCACAGCGGCATTGATCGGTTCTATAAATAGATAGCCTATCTAATGAATATTAAAGCTAGGCTACACGGCACTAATGACCCCCCATACACACAGACACACAGACACACAGACACACACACGCTCACAAACAGACAGACAGACGCGCGCACACACACACGCAAACAAACAGACAGACAGACAGACAAACAGACAGACGCGCGCACACACACACACACACACACACACACACACACACACACACACACACACACACACACACACACACACACACACACAGGGGGCGTTCCCGGTGTAAAGCAAATCTCGGTTATTCCAGCTTCGTATCAGTCAGTCAGTGGAGAGGGAGAAGGAGCTACCGCCTCTGCTGCTTACTGCCTACAGGCTCCGGTGGATATACAAGCAACCAAGGATGTAGCCTAGCTTCTGTAAAAAAAGACCTTCTATCGCGTTTAACAACAAATCCTTTTAAGCTAGTGACATAGGGCTTTAATCAAGGCTAGTAGTGATTTTAGCGCAAGGCGAGACAAATGCGTTCGTGGTGTGTGTGTGTGTGTGTGAGTATCCGATGGTAGCCTAACCTTACACACACACAAACGCACAGATAGAGAGAGAGAGAGAGGGAGAGAGAGAGAGAGAGAGAGAGAGAGAGAGAGAGAGAGAGAGAGAGAGAGAGAGAGAGAGAGAGACACACACAGACACACACACACACACACACACACACACACACACACACACACACACACACACACACACACACACACACCGGTTTATTGTTCGATTCAAACATGGACCGCGCAGACAGGGAACGCAGCGATGACGAGACCGAATATGAAGACGAGGAGGTGGACCCCCGAATACAGGTGTGTGTGTGTGTGTGTGTGTGTGTGTGTGTGTGTGTGTGTGTGTGTGTGTGTGTGTGTGTGTGTGTGTGTGTGTGTGTGTGTGTGTGTGTGTGTGTGTGTGTGTGTGTGTGTGTGTGTTTTGTGGTGTGTGTGTGTGTGTGTACAATACAGGTGATTGCTTCTGTACATCCACAGATAGCTATTTGTATTCTATATTGTGTATGTACTAAATACCAACAATTTCAAAATTGACCAGTGCTTGAAAAAAAAGAATGTTCCTTCAATAATTTTCTTTTATATATTTTATAACATTATCTTCGTCTGTTCCAGGGCGAACTGGAGAAACTCAACCAGTCAACCGACGACATCAACAGATGTGAGACGGAGCTGGAGGTCAGTGAGTTAGCGACACACAGACAGACAGACAGACAGACAGACAGACAGGCACTCACACAGACAGACAGACAGACAGACACAGACAGACGCACGCACACACACACACACACACACACACACACACACACACACACAGAAAGGGGCACAGACAGACAGACAGACAGGCACTCACACAGACAGACAGACAGACAGACAGACATGCACGCACGTTTTTTTTCAGCACTCACACACAGTATAGACAGGTAGCGGATCATGAGGAGATATTCACTGATTTTGACATAAAAGTGATTCTGACAACAAGCGTTCTCCAGAATCACTGACTCCACCTATGAAAACTTACATAAGTGATCTTTGAATCCCAGTAAAACCTTTAGTAAAAGTCAGATGGCTGACATGTGTATATAGATCAGCAGTTTCATATGTTTAGCTTTATGGATGTGGAAGTCCAAAGTCTCGCTGTGGTGTTAAGAAAGATTGAAGAGTGTGTGTGTGTGTGTGTGTGTGTGTTGTGTGTGTGTGTGTGTGTGTGTGTGTGTGTGTGTGTGTGTGTGTGTGTGTGTGCTGAAAAAAAATCCATTGTTTAATACACAGCCTAGGCTCTGTAAACGGGCATGTTGGGTCCAGTTTGATACAGGACCCTCAGTTTGTTTTTAGTACAAAACATTTTTCTCTTCTAAGTTGTTGTTTTGTGATCTTCCCGGTCAGTTGGAGATATTTTAATCCGCTCTGTAGATACCCAGGAACTAGCCTGATGCATTTAAACACTGCCACCATTGTTTAACCTTGACCGATTCTAACTTTCCGACCTTTATGGATCTACAAATCTACTAACCGCAAAATTAACTCAAGTTGTTTTTCATATCCGACAAAGTGTCTGCTGTTGTGAATGTAGATATATATATCTATTATGTATTATTATTGTTTTGTTTGGTTTTCTTTTTGCTTTTTTTGTTGTTTTATTTTATTTTTTTTGTAGTTTTTATTTTATTTTTGTATTTAAATTGTTTGCATAAAAAAATGTGTAGGTTGTTTTAAATGTAAAAAATACCTCTCAGATTAATACATGATCCTAGAATAAAGTATATATAATTTATTTTTTAAATACATTTGCTGTTGTGGACTTTGACTGTCTACTGTATTAGAGGCAAAAAACCTTTCAGGCAGCCATGGCAACAACACATCAATCTATCGATGTTTTTCTTTCTTGCACTTTTCTAAATCAGTGCTAGATGTTTTTTTAAGCGCACACACAGTACAGACAGGTAGCAGATCATGAGGAGATATTCACTGATTTTGACAAAGTGATTTTGACAACAAGCGTTCTCCAGAATCACTGACAGTCAGATGGCTTACATGTACAGTATATACAGCTCCGGAAAAAATTAAGAGACCAGTCTGGATTTTTCTTCAATCTTCATCTCTACATAACTTATTGAAAATGCTCTTAATGACAATTTTTTTTTGGAATTTGGTAGAAATGTTGTCAGTAGTTTATATTATAAAACCAAAATGTTCATTCTACTCAAACATATGCCTCTAAATAGTAAAACGAGAGACACTGAACATTTGGAGTGGGCTATAATTTTTTTCCGTAGCTGTATAAAGGTCAACAGTATCATATCTTTAGCTTCATGGATGTGGAAGTCCACAACATGTCCAGACATGCACAGATAGCTGAGAGAGAGAGAGAGAGAGAGAGAGAGATGGCGAGAGAGAGAGAGAGAGAGAGAGAGAGAGAGAGAGAGAGAGAGAGAGAGAGAGATGGAGAGAGAGATTTGAAATAGGGTCAAACAGTCGAACAACAACTCCAAGAAATTCCCCCCTGAACAAATTCTTAGTTCCACTCCTAAAGGATTCGTTCCAAATATAAATAAACACTGAGAGAGATTCTGAGAAAATGTCTTAAAAAGTGCTGCGAGGAACTTTCAGTTTGTGTTCATTCTAGCGCCCCCTTTGGACAAAAGCAGTAGTGTTTTTACTGGGTGAGCGTATGACCCATGACAAAGGCATTATGAAAAACTATATAAAAAAAGTAGCATTATTTGCACTGATGGTCTCGTTTGCTGTTACATGTAATTTATGATCATCAGAGGAAAAATGAGACTGTTTCAGAAATAATTAAAAGTTCCTCGTAGCTACTTTAAATATTGACACAGAGGTTAAATTGCTGACTTTAGGCCTAAATTTATGAAGGCGTTTACTTCCACATTTTACTGTGTGGAAATGGCGGGTATTTTTCAGTCACCAAGGGTAAAAAGGTCACGATTCCTTCCTTCCTTTTAAAGTTGAAAGTCAGCACTTTAACCCTATTAAAACAGATTCCCCTCTCTCTCTCTCCCTTTCTCCATCTCCTCTCCCCCTCTCCCTCCCCCTCCCTCTCCCCCTCCCTCTCCCCCTCCCTCTCCTCTCCCTCTCTCTCTCTCCCTCTCTCTCCTCTCTCCCCTCCCTCCCTCTCCCTCCCTCCCCCTCCCTCTCCCTCCCCTCTCCCCCCCTCTCCCCTCCCTCCTCTCCCTTCCCTCCCCCTCCCTCCCCTCTTCCTCTCTCTCCCCCCCTCTCTCTCCCCTCTCCCCCTCTCCCCCTCCACCCTCCCCTCTCCCCCTCTCTCCCTCCCTCTCCTCCCCTCCCTCTCTCCCCCTCTCCCTCTCCCTCTCTCTCTCCCCTCTCCCTCCTCCCTCTCCCCTCCTCCCTCTCCCTCCCCCCTCTCCCCTCTCCCTCTCCCTCCCTCCCCCTCCCTCTCCCCTCCCTCTCCCCCCTCCCCCTCCCTCCCTCCTCTCTCCCTCCCTCCCTCTCTCCCTCCCTCCCTCTCCCTCCCTCTCTCTCTCCCTCCCTCTCTCCATCCATCAGGACTCCAGACAGAGGTTTCGCTCTGTGCTCGTGGAAGCGACGGTGAAACTAGATGAGCTAGTGAAGAGGATCGGGAAAGCAGTGGAGGAGTCCAAGCCTTACTGGGAGGCTCGCAGGTTGGCAAGACAGGTGGGTGGGTGTGTGTGTGTCTGTGTGTGTTACTGTGTGTGTGTGTGTGTGTTGTGTGTGTGTGTGTGTTGTGTGTGTGTGTGTGTGTGTGTGTGTGTGTGTGTGTGTGTGTGTGTGTGTGTGTGTGTCCAACAACCTTTATAACATCAAAAACTTTTCTAACTTTCTAACTTTCTAACTCTTTATAGCTACGAGGAAATTCACAATCCTAAGCAACAACAAATACATAACTCAAATAATATAGTTCATGTTCAAAAGGGATAGGAGTTAAGTCACTGTGTGTGTGTGTGTGTGTGTGTGTGTGTGTGTGTGTGTGTGTGTGTGTGTGTGTGTGTGTGTGTGTGTGTGTGTGTGTGTGTGTGTGTGTGTGTGTGTGTGTGTGGAAAACGTTTCTGGTCCCACCCTTTGGTCCTACAAAAAAGTATTTAAAAAACTAAATAAACATTGGTTCGGATGGGGAACTACACTTTTCTCACCACTGTCTCAGTTCCTTTTTCAGCTTGTCCTCAGCACACATAAAGGGGGAACCAGCCTCCTGTGTGTGTATAGATAAGAGCCCACACCACTGTAAGTCAGTCACTCTAAAAAGCATCATTGCGTAGTTTTCTTGCCTCCCCAACTACTGATAGGGATGCAAGCTGTTTGTGGTTTTCAGGTTTTGAAAGGGATATAAGTATAGTTGGTTTATTGATAATAGTACAGCGCCCCTGGAGCAGTTTATGGTTAAGTGTCTTGCTCAAGGCATGTCCTGTTAATCCTAACCCTACATTTTTACTAGTTGTGATGTCACACTAGTAAAATAAAATATAGGGTTAGACAGTGAGACCATAAAACACTCTTTCTGCCTTTTCTCGGGCTAGGATGAACCGATTTCTAACATGTTTGCACATGTATACATATAGTCAGAGTTCAATACACCTTCATATTTTCCGACCGGTGAAGTAGGTCTTTAAGCTAAAATCAATCACGTTAATTATGCCTAAATATAATCATATAAATCATTGAAGAAATAAGTGGCTTTAAGACAGTAATCACATATGTTTGTGTGGAGGCACTAAACGATTCCATGAAGGTGGATTTTTCTTTTTAAATTTTTCTTTTTCAACATTTTTAATTATTACATCTGATTTATAGCTCAGATAGAGATGTCAATTGGGATCTTAATTCATCCTCAACATGAACAAAATCGGAGGCAATTTCCTCTCAGGGATTGTCTATCTGTCTGTCCATCTTGTCTGGTGTTCTTTGTTGGTCATATATCTCATCCATCTATGAATGAGCCGATGCCCTTTAAAGGTGGAGTCAGTCAGTGCGGTTACATGGCACCACTAGATTGGATTAAGACATATATCGAACTAGACACTCGAACGGACCCTGTCACTTGTCTGAGTATACATGGCCTTTCAGAAATCGGATAAATGTCCAATGCATGGCTGTCTCCACTATGCTAGGTTTTCTTATCCGACTTCTCTTGTCCGTTATTGTGCCGATTTGTGTGCGAAGTAGATCGGATAAAGGTTGTTTACATGCATTTTACAAGTCCTGTTGAAGTCTTATTCGTTTAGTTAACCGATTATGAGTCTGCATGTAAACGCACTGAGTGATTCTGGAGAACGCTCGTTGTCAAAATCACTTTTTTTGTCAAAATCAGTGAATATCTCCTCATGATCCGCTACCTGTCTGTACTGTGTGTGCAACGAAAATAAAAAATCCAGTGTTAATACACAGCCTAGGCTCTGTAAACTGGCATGTTGCTATTGCTACAGTGGGCCCTTCTCTGTTAACATACCCAGTCTTTTCTCACCATTTTGAAACCACTCCTTTTATGCCTTTTATTGACATTTTAACTTTTACTTTTCGATCTTAACTTCTGTCCAGCTGTGTTTGTCAGTCTCAGTTCAGTTTTGCTGTTATCATTCATCGCAGTATTTAGATTGACTCACTGCCTTTGTTTGCCCGGTTCAAGAAAATCCCTCCGTGCTTTCTCCATTTCTCTCCCTCTCCCTCTCCCCCTTTCTCTCTCTCTTCCCTCCCTCTCCCCCTTTCTCTCTCTCTCTCTTTCTCTCTCTCTCTCTCTCTTCCCTCTCCCTCTCTCTCTCCATCACTCCCTCTTCTCTCTCTCTCTCTCTCTCTCTCTCTCTCTCTGTATCTCTTTCTCTCTCTCTCTCTCTCTCTCTCTCTCTCTCTCTCTCTCTCTCTCTCTCTCTCTCTCTCTCTCTCTCTCCGTTTGATAAGAAACACATTATTTGCGTTCTAAAGATAATCATCCTGCCACGCCCTGGGAGCGGGCTGAGACAAATGACTGGGTTTGCCCTTGACTCAGACCTATAACTCTTGAGAAGTGTGTGTGTGTGTGTTTCTTTCTGTCTGTCTGTGTGTGTGTGTGTGTGTGTGTGTGTGTGTGTCTGTCTGTCTGTCTGTCTGTCTGTGTGTGTGTGTGTGTGTGTATTGAGTGTTTAATTTAATATTTAATCTTAATTTGCATATTATCAGACATCCGGTTTTCAGCATATGATTCATGATCCACTCATTCATTATACAGGATGACGATAAGGGTCACCCATTGAGGTCCCACTAAGGGCCTTTGAAAAATCCTTAACGTGTGTGTGTGTGTGTGTGTGTGTGTGTGTGTGTGTGTGTGTGTGTGTGTGTGTGTGTGTGTGTGTGTGTGTGTGTGTGTGTGTGTGTGTTGTGTGTTGTGTGTGTGTGTGTGTGTGTGTGTGTGTGTGTGTGTGTGTGTGTGTGTGTGTGTGTGTGTGTGTGTGTGTGTGTGTGTGTGTGTGTGTGTGTGTGTGTGTGTGTGTGTGTGTGTGTGTGTGTGTGTGTCCATTATCAAACTGATGTTGATTATACCCTTGTGATATGGCCACGCCCAAATTGGCCTTTCAAATGGTCTAGAGTCTGGACAGGGAAAAAAGTTTCATAAAAAAAATTCAAACTGAATTTTCTACAAGCTTAACGCCCAAACTTCGATATCATTTATTAATATATAGGCTATAGATATTTTTATTACTATTTCAGACAAGATTGACAGAGGTCTTTAAACCTGCAGTGTGTAGAATTTTGGGTTTTATTTCCTAGCAGAATTTGTAGAAAGTAATTATAATATCCATAAGTACATTTAATTTAGTGCATAAAAGCTGATTTTTTTTTTTTTATTATTATTTTTTCTCTTAGAAAGTGTCTCATATATGTCCATATTTCTGCATATTTTGGACCAAGGCCTAGTGCCGCCATCTTGAAAGTGTCATAGTTGGAATGTCATCAGGTGCATTGTTTAAAATTTAGAATTGTTCTTGTCCTTGAAGGCCACTGTAGCTTCTGTTATTATTCGAAAGGGTTGGGGTTACCCAGGGAGCGTTGCATTCTAGAACTTTGTAGAACTTTCTTGATGATGTCATATTACACACTGCACCTTTTAAGTTCCTATTTTCCCCCATTTTAAAGTTTAAAAGTGTGTCAGCTGGTCCAAAAAGGAAAGAAAATAATTTAAAAAATGCACATACCGACTACCTGAACACAAGTGTAGGAAGTGGGTCAGGGTGATGACGCCAAAAAGTTTGGTGGATAGCGATCGGTTGAGTGCACATCACTTCATACACACACCTTTCTCTAAATGCTGACTCCTGTGGGACAGACTCACACACACACACACACACACACACACACACACACACACACACACACACACACACTCCTGTGGGACAGATATGAAGACTACAGCAGAAGGGTTTTTATAACGTTATGAAATATGCATCGGGCAGAATGGGCTCATATTTTCTTTTACTACTTTTTCTACTTTTTCATTCCACTTCATCTCCCCAAGACACTCTCTCTCTCACTCACTCGCATGCACGCACGCACGCACACACACACACACACACACACACACACACACACACACACACACACACACAGCAAAGGCATCAATATGGCAAGACAGAATAAGGCGCTCAGGTTGGGACTGAGTTGAAATGGGGGGGGGGGGGGAGGGCGAGGGGGGGGGGCTCTAACCACTTTAGCATGGGCCACATAATTGTGTTTTTTGTAACTTTTTTTTGAAGCCTACAGCAGAAGTGTTTTTATAATGTTATGAAATATGCATTGGGCAGAATGGGCTCATATTTTCATTCCACTTCACAAGCTAGGAGACAGGAAAAGGCGCTCAGGTTGTTTGAGGGTTTGTGTTAAGGTGGAGTCAGCGATTTTGTAGCTATAATAGCACTATGCCCTTTTTACAGAGCCTAGGCTGTGTATTAACACTTTTTTTTTCTCCAGCTCACCCATAAGTACGGATGGGTAGCGGATCATGAGGAAATATTCACTGATTTTGACAAAAAGTGATTTTGAGTGTGGACAGATGTCAGGGGATTACTGAGAAATGAAAAGCAATTCCAGACGGTTCATACTGATCATATGTTATATTTGGAAGCAGATGATTTGATGTAGCAAAATAAAAAAAAATTGAGTGGAGGGACACATACACACACACACACACACACACACACACACACACACACACACACACGTTAAGCCTTCACAGCAGTAAATAGTGCTGACGGATGGAGTGAAACATGGACAGATTTTGAGATTTATGGCAAAAGCTGCTGCAAGGTCAATGCCATCTGGTTTAGCTTTAGCCACCTGGGAGTGTGTGTGTGTGTGTGTGTGTGTGTGTGTGAGAGTGTGTGAGAGAGAGAGAGAGAGAGAGAGAGAGAGTGTGTGTGTGTGTGTCAAGTTATCTGGGCTTGGTGTTCAATGTGCCTGCCACACTTGACATGGCAGGGATGGAAGAGAGGACGCAGGACAACTCAATTCTTATCCGTAGTTTTTATTTCACATGAATTTTCAACATGCCTCTTAAATTAGGATTCATGAATAGGTTGAAAACCTTTAGTAACAAAAGAGCAAAAGGAAATCAAGTTAGTTTACAAAACAATCAAAATGCATCATCAAGCATTTAAATCAAATCCAAATACCAGTAAGATATTATCAAACACTCATACAATCACCATGTAAATATATGTATATATATATATGTTCTCCCATAATATATAATATTATAAAATACACCATGAAGGACACTATCACTGCTATTTATGAATTAATCTATATAATAAGTGGGTATATATATATGAATGACAAAGTGCATTATTTAAGCATCAATGATCTCCCATACAAACATTTCCCCATGTGCGCCTCCACCAAATGTGCCCAAGACGTCACTGCGCCGTCCGCTGCGCTGACACATAAAAGACATACCAAAGTGGAAAAAGTGCCAGACCCCTGCGCACTGTGCAAACTATATTGTGGTGCAAAAACAGAAAATACATACCAATGCGTGCTCTCGTGTTCTCCCGTGCACAAACCCTTCACGTCCCGACCGGAAACAGCTGATCTTTATTAACCTCACCCGTGCGCACTCACCTCACGTGCTGCAATCAAGCTAAGTGCCGCCCGGTGTGACTCAAAAATTGAAAAGAGTTTTTTATACACAGGAAACCCGCCACCACTGATATGTGTTCTAAAGCACCACCAACACCCAAATGACTTCTGTCTTAACACCTCCCACTTGACCTCCTGGGGGTCAACCCAAGGAGGTCACCCTCTATCTATTCCAGTCTTTTAGTTGCTCTTCAACAGGAAGAAGGATGACCAATCGTCCCATATCCCTGCAGAGAATGGTTGCAGGGATCCTCTTCAAGAGTTTTTTGGTTCCTTGTTTCCTTGCGTCTCCTCCTGTGCTTGGCCTCACGACTGGAACAGGGTAGCTTGGGAAGGTCCTCGACCGGCTCTTCATCTCCATCCACTTTTTGGCAGCTCGCCACATCCAGGCGATGATTCTGACCAGTTTGGACAAGGAGCTGTAATTCCTACCTTCCAGTAGGTTCTTTATTTTCCAGCCTCTGGGTGGCCTTCCTGCCAGAAGAGCTGGATCAGCTGCCATGCTTTTCTCTTCATTTTCATTTTTAAGGTGTTTTTGTGGGGCATTTGCTTGGCTTATTTTAGCTTGAGCCCTCGTCATTTCTGCTGCGAATGCCTTTCTCTGGAGTCTGTTGACACTCTCACCGGCTTTTGCTGCAACCTCTCCTGCTGACTTTTTAGGCCACTCCTCCACTGGCGACTTTGGGAACTCTGGTCCATCCTGCCATGTGGAATCCTCCTTTAGGTCTTCAGGAGTGCCTCCTCTTGTCATTATGTCGGCAATGTTAAGCTCTACCGGGATCCACCACCTGTCTTCAACTGGGCCAACCTTCTGGATTTCACCCACTCTTGATATCGTGCCCTTTGCTCCAGTCTCCTCCTCTGGCCTCCCACTTTGGCCTGACCATGCTCTTGACATTAGGACCTTTGCTCCAGCCTCCTCTGGCCTCCCACTTTGGCCTGACCATGGTTTGGGAAAGAAGCCTCCAGCTCTCAGAGTTTCTTCAACCGCTTCAGTGATATTGTTCAGTTGCTGCCGGCTGTTATGGGAAGTTATAGGGAGCTTTATGGCTGCACCCCTCTCAACCATCTTGTGGGCCTGGGCTGTGTATGCTGTTTGGCACTCTGGCTCCCTCCTTAGTTGTCTTTCTGCTCTCATGAATGTAGCTGCAACTGCACCTTTGTTGGGGAGTGAGGCAGGATCTTCTGTCCTGGATACTTTGCATCCCAGTGTGGAGATGTTGTGTGAGAGTCTTCATGGATGTAGGTGAGCTCTTCTTTTATTACCTTAAGCTCTCTTTCTTCAGCCAGTGTAATTTCTTTTCCTCCTGGTTGGCAGTTTCCACAGCAACGTCCCACACACTTTGGCTCACAGGCTGCTCCGATTCTGCTCCATCTCCACCACTCACGGTTCGTAGCAGCTGTAACTGTTCCCTTGGCACTGTCCTCTCGCTGCATATGGGCTGCTTCTGTACTTGGGCCTCCAACTATCTCCTCATACTTGATGGCAGCAGTTCTCATGGAGCGAGCAAAGTGTGTTTTGGACTCATGTGCTGCCACCTCTATCTCCTCGAACAGGTCTGGGTGTGCTCCGCCCACTGTCTTTCCCAATGGACTCTCCCACAAGACGAGGTCACCAACAACTTTAACCCTTTGTGGAGCAAGTCTTCCCTCGCGGTGGCTGATGAGAAGATCAATCTTTTCTGGCCTCTTCAATTCCTCCAACTTTACTTCTGGGAAGAACTTCTGCAACTGATCAGGCTTGACAACTTTGTGCACCTTGGCAATCTCATCTAGGCCGTAACAGATCAGTTCATGAGCCTTCTCCGCCCCTTAGGGGTCTTCACTCTGACTCGGAGCAGATACCTTTCTGTGTTCACCTCGATGGTCATGCCGCCTACACCATGCACAACCAGGGTTACTTCTTCGCTCCGCAGCCTCAGCCTGTGTGCAGCCTTAAGCTCGCACAGGCCACTTTTCTTCAATAGCTGGGACTGGTGGTTCTTCATGCCACCCTTTGTAGCTTTGTTGGTGAATGCCATTTTACACTTCTCTGCTTGCTCTGCGGACAGCTCAGCCAAGAATCCTTCCTGTTCTGCTGTCAGCTTGCTCTTTCCTCGGCCGTCTTTCCCACTTCTCTCCTCATTTCCACTCTTGTATTCTCCTTTGGGGCAAATAAAGTAATGGTGATCTGAGGAGTCTCCCTTCTTGCAATCTTTGTTCCTGCATAGGAAAGTGTCTCTGCAGTATCCATCATCACCATGACATCCAAGACATTTTCTGCATGCTCTCAGCTCCTTTACAACAGCAATCTTCTCTTGTAGCTTCAGCCCTTTGAACTTTCTACAGAAGAAAATCTTGTCACCGTGCCTTTCATCACTGCAGACAACACACACATCTTCCAGCCCTCCTTTCTTTGTGGTTCCTGTAGAAGCATACTTTCTCTCATATTTCTTCTCACGTTCTGGTTTCTCCATCTTCTCCACAATTGGTTT
This sequence comes from Ammodytes dubius, assembly GCA_026122265.1. Classification (NCBI taxonomy): domain Eukaryota; kingdom Metazoa; phylum Chordata; class Actinopteri; order Uranoscopiformes; family Ammodytidae; genus Ammodytes; species Ammodytes dubius. The sequence goes on from CM047509.1 coordinate 30,786,847, forward strand.
TGCTGGCGGGGGATGTGCTCTCACTGCTTCAGGTCCTGAGGCTCTTGCGGCTAGCGCATCCTTCGACATCCTCCGTGCAGCGACAAACCCAGCCTTCCTCAGTTCAAGGTTGTCGTTTAAAGCTCTTAGCTCCTTTATCCTGCCATCCAGCTCCACTCTTTCAGCCATAGGGATCCACTGCTCCCAGGTTGACATGACTCTGGCAGCCTCATTGATCCTCTTCTCCAGTAGAGTCAGGTACACCTCATATCCTTCCAGGTGAGTACTTTCCACAGGTAACTTCTCCGCTTCACTGCCGGCCTTCTCTCCTTCAATGATGGCAGTTGTGAGAGCATATTGGCCATATCTGGACCACAGGTTTGTTTGGACAATTCTCCTCACCTCTTCAAACCTTGCTTCTGCCTCATTAATGGTCCTCTCAACATCCAGCTCTTCCTTCTCTTTGAGAGCTGCGTCTTCATCTCCTGACTTTTGATACTCAGCCAAAAGCCCGGTCTTGTAATCATCATTCGCTTCCAGAATGACTTTCTGGCAGTATAAGAGCTTGGCGAACTCCTCCCTCAGCTCTGCTTCCACCATGCTGTCTGCCCCTTTGCTAAGGACGTTGGCCTGTCTGGTGAAGGTGCTTTTCGCAGCAGTTCTATCCCTCTTGAGCTGCTTCACCGTCCTTCCCACGACATCTTCCGCCATCTTGACCTCACGGACCAGCACGGCTCTCTTCTCCTGCGTTAACAGCTTTTCCTGGACTTCCAAGGCCTTTTATCCTCTTCTCCAAGCTGCTCCGCTGGTTTTCAACTGTCAAGTTATCTGGGCTTGGTGTTCAATGTGCCTGCCACACTTGACATGGCAGGGATGGAAGAGAGGACGCAGGACAACTCAATTCTTATCCGTAGTTTTTATTTCACATGAATTTTCAACATGCCTCTTAAATTAGGATTCATGAATAGGTTGAAAACCTTTAGTAACAAAAGAGCAAAAGGAAATCAAGTTAGTTTACAAAACAATCAAAATGCATCATCAAGCATTTAAATCAAATCCAAATACCAGTAAGATATTATCAAACACTCATACAATCACCATGTAAATATATGTATATATATATATGTTCTCCCATAATATATAATATTATAAAATACACCATGAAGGACACTATCACTGCTATTTATGAATTAATCTATATAATAAGTGGGTATATATATATGAATGACAAAGTGCATTATTTAAGCATCAATGATCTCCCATACAAACATTTCCCCATGTGCGCCTCCACCAAATGTGCCCAAGACGTCACTGCGCCGTCCGCTGCGCTGACACATAAAAGACATACCAAAGTGGAAAAAGTGCCAGACCCCTGCGCACTGTGCAAACTATATTGTGGTGCAAAAACAGAAAATACATACCAATGCGTGCTCTCGTGTTCTCCCGTGCACAAACCCTTCACGTCCCGACCGGAAACAGCTGATCTTTATTACCTCACCCGTGCGCACTCACCTCACGTGCTGCAATCAAGCTAAGTGCCGCCCGGTGTGCTCAAAAATTGAAAAGAGTTTTTTATACACAGGAAACCCGCCACCACTGATATGTGTTCTAAAGCACCACCAACACCCAAATGACTTCTGTCTTAACAGTGTGTGTGTGTGTGTTGCAATGTCACAGCAGTTTTCAGTTGTTGCATAATTGCTCTAGCAGTTATGTCATTGGAGCAGCACTGACAGTGTTTTGTGGTTGGCTGCACGTTTTTCTTTAGTACATTTGAAAATGACTCCGTCAATTTCACTGTGTGTGTGTGTGTGTGTGTGTGTGTGTGTGTGTGTGTGTGTGTGTGTGTGTGTGTGTGTGTGTGTGTGTGTGTGTGTGTGTGTGTGTGTGTGTAAATAATGGATCTCAAATTGAAAGAGTCACTGAATATAAATATCTTGGCATCTGGATAGATGAAAAAGTATCTTTTAAATTTCACATAAAAAATCTTGTCTGTCGTCTGCGACAAAAGATTGGATATTTTTATAGGAATAAAGCCACCTTCCCGTTGTTCAGTAGGAAAAGGATTATTGAGGCAGTTTTTATGTCTGTCCTTGATTACGGTGATGTAGTTTATAGGCATGCATCTCATTCATGTCTTAAACTCCTAGACTCCGTTTTTCACTCTGCCTTAAGGTTCATTACAGGAGATGCTTATGACACTCATCATTGTCTTCTATATGAAAAGGTTGGGTGGTCTTCTCTTAAAGAGAGACGTGATGCACATTGGCATATTTTCATATATAAAGCCCTGACTGGAAAGCTACCACTCTATTTGACAACAATGCTGCATATTTCAGATGGGCTTTATCAAACCCGCTCATCTGAAATGCTCATGTTATATGTTCCATAAGCCCGGTCTGAGCTTGGTAAAACTGCTTTTAGCCACAGTGCCCCTGACTCCTGGAACAGCCTACAACATCAAATTAAAATAAATACACTCATAACTGTTAACCAATTTAAAGTTATTATTTTGAATCAGCCCCACTCCAATTGTAACTGTTTTATTTAGGCTATTGTTCTGTTTTATTCAATTGATCTGAATGTTTTAATTGTTGTTGTCTCTTTGTAAACTTGTTGTGTATTCTCATTGTATTGTGTATCTGTAATTGTCTCGACGTCATTGTAAAAGAGGGTAACCCTCAATTGATCTTTCGAGAATAAATAAAGGAAAATGAATGAAAATGAATGTGTGTGTGTGTGTGTGTGTGTGTGTGTGTGTGTGTGTGTGTGTGTGTGTGTGTGCGTGTGTGCGTGTGTGTATTGCATTGCATATAAAGAGATAAAACGTATTTTATTTATTTTGGCTTGGATTTATACAGTAGTTCTACCTAACCATTAATGTATTAGCAATAAAATGATGACGGTTGTGTGGATGACTTTGGAAAGACTTGAGGCAGTGGTGGATGATGCCATCTTTAGTAACTATAGCTTCTTGTCCTTAAAGGCCACCGTAGCTTCTGTAAATTCCACCAATGGGAGGGAGGGGTTAGCAAGGGAGCGCTGCACTCTAGATTGCGAGTCATTGTTATAACGTTCCTTTTGAACTAATGGCTGTACTATGTACAAAGGACTTTATATTGCACGCCATGACCGAATTGTCGATCTTATAGCTACCGCTGTAAAGAAAGTATTGGCAGAAAATGTGACCATGTACAAACATTCTCGTATTATGCCGGAGTGGTTCAACAGCTCTACTGATGTGTTCTGTAACATCCCTAACACCCCGGATGTTGTGTTTCTGGACAGAGCCAGTAGGCAGGTGCTGCTGCTTGAAGTAGGCTGTGTGTACGATCTGTACATGGACATTGCCTTTAGTGATAAAATCATGAAGTACCAGCTCATTCTGTCCAAACTAAGTGAACTGGGCTATCAAAGCAAACTGGTGGTGTTGATCTTTGGCAGCTTGGGGCATGTCCACCATCTTGTTTTCACTGGGTTAAGGCTGGCAGGGCTCTCCAGCAGGACATCCAAACAGCTGTCAAAGTTCTGCTCCATATCAGCGGTGACAGGCAGCCTGGCAGTGTGGCGCAGGAGATGTTTTTTTATACCCTTGAACACTGTCCTATCTCATTTCTGGAAATATTTGAATCCTGTCTGTTGTAATGTGATTGGTGGACTCAAATAAAGAATTAAAATGTGTGTGTGTGTGTGTGTGTGTGTGTGTGTGTGTGTGTGTGTGTGTGTGTGTGTGTGTGTGTGTGTGTGTGTGTGTGTTGTGTGTGTGTATTGCATATAAAGAGATAAAACGTCTTTTATATATTTTGGCTTGGATTTATACAGTAGCTCTACCTAACCATTAATGTATTAGCAATAAAATTATGAAGGTTGTGTGGATGACTTTGGAAAGACTTGAGGCAGTGGTGGATGATGCCATCTTTAGTAACTATATAGCTTCTTGTCCTTAAAGGCCACCGTAGCTTCTGTAAATTCCACCAATGGGAGGGAGGGGTTAGCAAGGGAGCGCTGCACTCTAGATTGCGAGCCATTGTTATAACGTTCCTTTTGAACTAGCAGCCACAGTAGAACTAAATCTATTCCCTGGACGTATCTGGGTTAATTTGCCTGTTAAAGAGCGTGTGTGACGCACACACACACACACACACACACACGCGCACGGACGCACGCATGTACACACACAGATAGACAGAGAGTTATATAGCAACCTACACTTCAAGATACACAAATTAATACACACCTGGACACAACTGAAGGTAACACACACACTACACTAAATGCAGAGAGACAGACAGACAGACAGGTAGGCAGGCGCACACACACACACACACACACAAACACACACACACACACACACACACACACGCACGCACGCACACACACGCACACACACACACACACACACACCCTCTTGTTTAAGGGTCTGAATAATAGAAGCCGATTTAGAGCCAATTTGCCTTTCCACCCAGAAACAGACAGAGACAGAGAGTGAATGGGTTTCTATAGTTCTGCATTACTCACATGTTATTCTCCCCTCTGGAGGGTTCGTCTCTCTGAAAGTGGCATGTCGCGTGCAGAGTGATTACAAATATGAGAGAGCAAAGGATATGAACAAAATCAGTGAATATCTCCTCACGATCCGCTACCTTTCCATAGTATGTGTGCGCCGAAACAAAATATAGGTTGCGTTCCGAATCGCATACTTTCTACTATATAGTATGTAGAAAAAAGATTTGGGATGTCCCGATTCTTGTGGCCAGATTTAGGATGGTTAGAAGTACCCGGATGTCCTACTTCATGCGGGCCAAGATTGTTAGTGTTGAAAACTGCATCCTATTTGGGCGATTCT
>CM047509.1:30799171-30814171 GCA_026122265.1 Ammodytes dubius
TTTGTGTGTGTGTGTGTGTGTGTCTATGTGTGTGTGTGTGTGTCTCTCTCTCTCCCTGCCTATGTGTGTCCCTCTGTGTGTGTGTGTGTGTGTGTCTCTCGCTCTCTCTCTCTATAGTTTGTGTGTGTGTGTGTGTATATCTCTCTCTGTATGTCTGTGTATGTCTCTATGTGTGTGTGTGTGTGTCTCTCTCTCTCTCTGCCTGTGTGTGTGTGTCCCTCTGTGTGTGTGTGTGTGTGTGTGTATCTCTCTCTGTGTGTGTGTGTATCTCTCTCTGTATGTATGTCTATGTGTGTGTGTGTGTGTGTGTGTGTGTGTGTGTGTGTGTGTGTGTGTGTGTGTGTGTGTGTGTGTGTGTGTGTCTCTCTCTTTCTGTGTGTAACTCTGCGAGCCTGTGTGTGTGTCCCTCTGTGTGTGTCCCTCTGTGTGTGTGTGTGTGTGTGTGTTAACGTCACAGCGGGGTGTTAATCCGTTTTGCATCGTTCTCTCATCCCAACATCCCAACCGCCTTTTATGTCCATGTTGCTATGGTGATAGCGTGGAAGTTCCGTTCTCTTTCTAGGTTACTGTTATACTTTTATCATTTATTTATTTCCCAACTGTGTGTGTGTGTGTGTGTGTCTGTCTGTCTGTCTGTGTGTGTGTGTGTGTGTGTGTGTGTGTGTGTGTGTGTGTGTGTGTGTGTCTGTGTGTGTGTCTGTCTGTCTGTCTGTCTGTCTGTCTGTCTGTCTGTCTGTGCTGTGTGTGTGTGTGTGTGGTGTGTCTGTCTGTCTGTCTGTCTGTCTGTCTGTCTGTGTCTGCCTGTCTGTCTGTCTGTGTGTGTGTCTGCCTGTCTGTCTGTCTGTCTGTCTGTCTGTCTGTCTGTAATCTAATGTCTTCCTCTCTCTCCCTCTCCAGGCCCTACTTTGAAATGAAAGCCAAATTCTATCTACAACTAGAGGTATGTGACAATTCTACAGCTATAATTTATATAAAGAAATGTATGTGCCTGCGTTCCAAATCACATACTCTTTCTTTTTTACTACACTACATACTAAAGTACAGAAGAGTTTTAGGGCCACAGGAGAGAGAAAAAAAAAATCAGATAAGGAAGATTTTTTTTTCATTATGTCGAGAAATGTCAAGAATAAAGACGAATACTCCAAAATGCTATTGGAGTTAGTGGGGCATTTATGTATTTTCAGTGCATACTACAATTGACGTGCATGTATTGGGACATCCTACATCTTTTTCTGGAATACTAAATAGTAGGGATTCGGGAAGTAGGAAAGTATGGGGATTGGAATTCAGGGTTAGTTATATTTTACTACATTCTAGACCCCTCACATCCCATTTGAAGTTGTTTATGTGTGTTAAACATGCACACAGCAATAAGGGGCATGTTGCTAGCTACGGCGGGCTCCCCTTGGTTCACATACCCTTTGTTTACGTACCAGTTTACAGAGCCTAGGCTGCGTATCAACACCAGGTTTTTGTCAGCTCACACACAGTACTTACAGGTAGCGGATCATGATGAGATATTCACTGATTTTGACCTCGGCTGCAGTGTTAGTTTATCTCCCCTTTTAAGTGGTTTAGAAGTTGAGATTTTTGGTTCAGAATATTGAAAAAAACAAATGTTGGTCCATTAAAGATGGGAGAAATATACAGACGCAAACAGACAAGGTTTAGTCAAATAAACACCTGAATGTAAATTTTTTGACCCTAACCCTGAAGCAGACAGTGGATGAACGTCAGTCCAAACTGTCACCATCTATCACCAGTCTTTGCAAAGAATTGTGGCGTTAATACACAGCCTAGGCTCTGTAAACCCCAACATTTACCTAGGGGGCAAAACCCCTTTTTTTAAAAAACAGACATGGAGCGTTGTACAAGGTTTTCCACCCAGGTTGTGATCGTGGAAGGTCCTAGATGTCATTTTTGGTGAACAACCTTTTACAACGCTCCATGTCTATAAAATCACTTTGCCCCCTGGGTAATTATATAAAAAAATAAACATAACACACACAACATCCCATTGATTTTACCCCCTTCTCCCCCAGACCCTGAAGCAGACAGTGGACGAGCGTCAGTCCAAGCTGTCGGGGGCTAAAGCAGAGTACAGCGGAGCTCTCAGGCAGCTGGAGCAGATATCAGACGAGATTCACCAGCGCAGACGCAGCGTTGCCATGGGACCCAGGGGGAGGGGGGTGGGCGCCGACGGCAACAGCGTCTCCGAGGACGACATCACCGCGTTCAAGATGGAGTCGGACGGGATTTCCAGTGAGTATATATTAGTAACACGATTAAAAAAAATAAAAATTACAATTACATTATTTTTACACATTTTAATTTTAAGATATTTAAAATAACTTTATATTATTATAAATATATATTATTATTATATATTTATACCTATATTTTAATAACTTTTTTTTTTTCTTGGATAAATTCAGGAAAAATAACAGCTCTTGGAAAAATATAAAATAATGTATTTATTTATTTATTTTTATTTAATATAAATATTTATATGTATGATGGGATTTCCAGTGAGTATATATTAGCAATAGTAATTAGTAATAATAATTTTTACTATAATATTATAGTAAAAATTGTAAAAATAATGTAATTGTTATTAATTTTTTTTTTCTTTTTTTTCTTGGATAAATTCAGGAAAAATAACAGCTCTTGGAAAAATATAAAATAATGTATTTATTTATTTATTTTTATTTAACCCTAACCCGCGCACACACAGTACGGAAGTGAAGAGGTGAAGAGGAGACAGACTGTTAGGCAGCGACGCTTAAATCAGTTTATTAGGTTAAGGAAACACACACACACACACACACACACTCTAACACACACACACACACACACTCACACTCTAACACACACACACACACACACACACACACACACACACACACACACACACACACACACACACACACACACACACACACACACACACACACACACACACACACACACACACACACACACAACACACACACACACACACACACACACACACACACACACACACACACAGTGATCTATTGTCCAGTTTCTCTGAATTCCTGGATTTTGATTCTTGGAAAGTCTTGAGAGTCGAATGTCTGACTGTCTATCTGTCGATGGCGCAAACTTTTCAACTTTAAATTAATTTAATGTTTTCCAATTAGATTTTAACTCATGCAAGGTCACATTGTAATAATGCATTTCCTGGCGCCTATATCCCCCACAGTAACCATCACTATCTACATGACTATCTCTGACCCCTTAATCTTAATTTAACCTAATTCAAATTCTTAACTCTCAAACTGCCATTTGAAAACGTAAAAATCTTCTACAATTGATCAATATCCGCTCTATTTTCCGCGCTCTAACCACTACACCACGAGCATTGTTTTATATGTAGTAGGCATTTCCCCTGAAGATTTGCACATTTTAGTTTTAGTCATTTTTACACGGCACCTATTACCTCTTGATTTTCAGTTTTGACAACAAGCAAGTTCCAGAATCCCTGACTCCACCTTTAAACCATGATAGAAAGCTCTCCCTCTCTCTCTCTCTCTCTCTGATAGAAAGCATTAAAATAACGAAAATTAAATATAAAGAAATGTGGCAACACTTTACAATAAGGGTACATTAATAAACTGTTTGTTTATGCTAAGTTGCTGCCTATTAAGCATTAAGTAAGTGTTAATGCTTTGTTAACTAATGCTTAGTTAAACATAAACTAGGCTTAACAGTAGTTAATGCTTAGTTTATGTTTATTAAGGATTCACTAAGCATTTATTAACAGTTAGGTAATGATAATACAATAAATTAAAACTCTCTCTCTCGTCTGTTTGTTTCGACAAAAACATGTTTCCAGAATCGCTGTTGTTTAAACATAATTAAAAGTCTCTCTCTCTCTCTCTCTCTCTCTCTCTCCCTCCCTCCCTCCCTCCCTCCCTCCCTCCCTCTCTCTCTCCCCCCCTCTCTCTCTCTCTCTCTAGTGGCGTCAGTGTGTTTCGATGAAGACCCTTGTGGCGTTGGAACCAGCATCATTTCAGAGGAAGACTCAGAAACTCGCTCTGTGTGCAGTCTGGGTTCATCTCCTAGCAACAACCACAGCCCCTGGACCAACTTTCCTCATCTTCTGCTTCAAGCCCTTTCACTAGCGCTAGTAGCTCCACCGCTAGCTTCCCATCCTCCAGTACCTCCACCCCTCCCTCCCCCACTCCCTCCTCCTCTGCCCAGGACGGCCCTCTGTCCCTGGGTAGCGTGTCTCTGTCGCGCCCCTGTAGCCTGGATCTCCCCACCACTGTGTCTCTGTCTGATTTCGGGATGATCTCGCCGGTGCTCGGGCCGAGGAGCGAATGCAGCGGGGCGTCTTCACCCGAGTGTGATTTAGAAAGAGGTGGGTGATGGGGGGAGTGTGGTGTGTGTGTGGGGGGGGGGGGGGGGGGGTGGTGTGGGGGGGGGGGGGGTGTGTGTGTGTGGGGGGGGGGAGATGTGTGTGTGTGGGGGTGGGAGTGTGTGTGTGGGGGGGGGGGGGGGAGTGTGTGTGTGTGTGTGTATGTGTATGTGGAGGGGGGGGGGTGTGTGTGTGCGTGCGTTTGTGTGTGGAGGGGTGTGTGTATCTGTGTGTGCTTGTTAAATTTTTTTGGAAAGTGAGGATATTTGGAAATATGAAACACAGGAGGTTTTAGAATTTTTGGGGGAAAACATTGTGCTTTATAATGACTAATAGCCTTAATGGTCCTTTAAAGGTGCAGTGTGTAATTTATTTTTTGTTTTGTTTTGTTTATAGTATGTGTGTACTTACTGAGTTGAGTTGTAGACCTTAAGAAGTGAGGTCATTTTGTCCGGTTCTCACTTTGGGACAGGCCTTTAAAGGAGCTGTTTGAGGGTTAACACTAGGTTTTAAGGACAGGCCTTTAAAGGGCTGTTTGAGGGTTAACACTAGGTTTTAAGGACAGGCCTTTAAAGGAGCTGTTTGAGGGTTAACACTAGGTTTTAAGGTTCAGGTATGAATTAGGTTTATGTTAGGGTTGGTGTAAGGGTTGGAGTAAGGCATTTAGTTTTGATGGTTAGGGGAAGGGGCTAGGGAATGCATTATGTCAATGAATGTCCTCAAAAGTATAGCCATACAAACATGTACATGTAGTAAACAGGTAATTTGCTTTTTGCAAATTATATATTTGGATTTTGAAGACGTCACTTTTGGGCTCTGCAAAAACTCAGATTAAGATGAAATGTTACTATTCTTTTGATATTTCATAAAATACACAATTCATATTATTTGAGGAAATGCTCAGATAAGAAACTGATTAATTAATCAATTATTAGCCGAATATATATAAACCAATTAACATACACTTGCATAAAAAAAAGGAAGGACACATTTTGAATTGGTCTCGAAAAGCTGTACACAGGTCCAGCCAGATATGTGCAGAATACTTTAGCTGTTACACATGGGAGGAAGAGGAAGACAAAGAAAAGAGAAAGAGCGAGAGAGAAAGAGGGAAGTGAGATGGATGGAGGGAGGGAGGGAGAGAGAGATGGAGGGAAAGAGAGAGAGAGAGAGAGAAAGAGGGAAGTGAGATGTATTGTGTGTGAGAATCTATTCTGGGTCAGACGCACAGCTCACACCTGCTTCACCACAGCAGCACATTAGTCCCAGAGACACCTGCAGAGAGGAAATAGTTCACTGTGTGTGTGTGTGTGTCTGTGTTTGTGTGTGTGTTTGTCTATGTGTGTGTGTGTCTGTGTGTGTGTTTGTCTATGTGTGTCTGTGTGTGTGTTTGTCTATGTGTGTCTGTGTGTGTGTCTACGTGTGTGTAATTGTAACTGTAACTTGTCATTGTGTAAGTGTGTGTGTCTGCCTGCCTGCGTGCGTGCGTGTGTTTGTGTGTTTGTGTGTGTGTGTGTCTGTCTGTCTGCCTGCCTGCCTGCCTGCGTGCGTGCGTGTGTTTGTGTGTGTGTGTGTATGTCTGCCTGTGTGTGTGTGTGGTGTGTGTGTGTGTGTGTGTGTCTGCCTGCCTGCCTGCCTGTGTGTGTTTTGTGTGTGTGTGTGTACATTACAACAAGTATTAAGAAAAGACAAAGTAAAGACTAAAAATATCACCAAATCTTAAACATTAAAAAGAGAGAAACTAGAACAAAACAATGGATGAAAGAAAAGCTGGGGTAACTTTTAGTCTTGGTTTTAGGTTTTATGGTGTTTCAATGTGGTATAATTTTTATTTTTTAAAGCTCTGTTCAAAGTGTTTTCTATTGAATAATTAAAGGTGGAGTCAGCGAATATGGAGCAAGCTTGTTGTCAAAATAATTTCTGTCAAAATCGGTGAATTTCTCCTTATATGTGCTGCAAAAAAACAAAAAAAACAGTGTTTATACACAGCCTAGGCTCTTTAAACGGGCATGTTGCAAGGTACCTTCGGCCCCCTTTGTTTTACATACCAGTTAACAGAGCATGCAGACACTACTAACAGGTAGCGGATCATGAGGAGATATTCACTGATTTTGGCCAAATACATTTTGACAAGCGCTCTCCAAAATCACTGACTCCACCTTTTAATGCCCATCATGAAAAAAAAAAATAAAATTAACCATTAAACCTGCAGTGTGTAGAATTTTGGGTTTTATTTCCTAGCAGATTTTGTACAAAGTAATTATAATTTCCATAAGTACATTTAATTTAGTGCATAATAGCTGAATTTTTTTTTCCCCTTAGAAAGGGTCTCATATATGTCCATATTTCTGCATATTTTGGACCAAGGCCTTGTCACCGCCATTTTGGAAGTGTCATAGTTGGAATGTCATCAGGTGCATTGTTTAAAATTTAGAATTGTTCTTGTCCTTGAAGGCCACTGTAGCTTCTGTTATTATTCTAAAGGGTTGGGGTTACCCAGGGAGCGTTGCATTCTAGAACTTTGTTGAACTTTGTTGATGATGTCATATTACACACTGCACCTTTAAAGGGGTATTATTTCAAACATTATTCTGGATTCTGGAGAAAGCTTGTTGTCTAAATATTTCAGCACAAACAAACAAAATGACAGGTAGCGGATTGTGAGGAGATATTCACTAATTTTGGCAACAACAACATTTTTTGACAACAAGCGTTCTCCAGAATCACTGACTTCACCTTTAATGCCATTTATAAAAAATAAATAATAATAATAATAATAATAATAATGAACCATTCTCTAACTTTCAACAGGTGATCGGGCAGAAGGTGCAGAGGCAGATTTGGACAACGCAATTTCCACAACCACAAGCACAACCAATATCCCTGCAAACACAACCAACAACACAGCCAACAATAGTAGCAACGATAGCACTAGTAGCGATAGCATTAGCAACGATAGCACTAGTAACAATAGCACTAGTAGCAATAGCACTCGTAGCAACGTTAGCATTTTACCTCCTAGCACCAAAAGGAGCTTCAGTCTTGAAACTCGCTTCAGCTTCTTAAATCTTCGGCGTCCGCGAACAGACAAAAACACAGAGAAACCCGGGACGACTGTGGTGTTACTGAAAGGAGTATGAGGAACTTTTTTTTATTGGCATTTTCAAGCTTTATTAGACAGTACAGAGTTGAAATGGGGAGACAGAGAGACAGAGAGAGAGAGAGAGAGAGAGAGAGAGAGAGAGGGGGGGGGGGGGGGGATGACCTGCAGTAAAGGTCCACGGGTCGGATTTGAACCCGCGACCACTGCAACGAAGTCCGGAGCCAATATGGTACGCGCTCTATCCACTACACCACCGGAGCGCCCCATGTGAGGACCTTTTAAGAAGAATTTATTGTTACAAGTTTTTTTTTTGGTTATTTTTTAAGCTTTTTTTATTAGTTTTCGAGAGACAGAGATGAAATGGAGTCAGAGAGGGGAATGACATGCAGAGAACGACCCGGGCTGGATTCTAACCCCGGGTCTGCTGTGAAGAGGACTGAGACTCTATGGAGGGGTGGGGGCCAGGGCTGGACTGGCCATCGGGCGTACCGGGCAATGCCCGGTGGGCCGGCAGGCATTTTGGGCCGGGCCGGGTCCATTAAAAAAAAAAAAAAAAAAAAAAAAAAAAATTTGGACCCTCGGCTGTGTGACTCGGCCCGGCCCGGCCAAGTCACACAGCCGAGGGCCGAGGTCCCTTCCCTCTCGGGAGTGCCATGGACATATAAATGTGCGTGCAGGCTGTCAACTTCACCTGAAAGTTACCAGGCCATTACTCATTATGATTGGTTCTAGGCTAGGCCTGGCCCAATCACACACACAGCAGAGGGCCGCCCATTCAGAGGCTGCATTGAGTTGTATTATCACGCATTCAACTTGTACTCAGTAATTATGAGCATCTGACGATGGTCAGTTTTACGTTCAGGGCCGTTGGACTGCGGACAGGCTTGGGGGGCCCAAGGCAGAGGGGGGCTGCACCCAAGAAAATAAAAACTTATTTTTTTGATTTTTTATTAATTTTACTGGCTCAATATAGGCCCCTGATCTTTGAAGGCCCAGAAAAATGTTATTTAGGGGAAAAAAACAGATATCAGGGGCCTTTCATTCATCAGTACATTTTTGTTATTTTTTAAATAACATTGTTCGGGGCTATGAAGATCAGGGGCCTATATTGGGCCATTAAAAAATACAAACGAAGGGAAAAAATTCCCGAAGCTGACTGGATTTTTTTAAACATTCTTCTTTCTGCTTTTTGGTCATTCTGTGTCTTTGAATCATTCCAGAAAATAGTACTAAATAGCTTACATAGGAAACAGTTGATTTAGCCTTTGTTTTCTCCTCAAAGTGCACCAGATTGATGAATTTTACTTTAACATTTAAAAAAAAATCTTCCGGGGGAGCATTCCCCGGACCCCCCTAGAAGGTCCAGGGTCCACAACACAGTCTCCCAAATTCCTGTGACAAACACTGTGTGTGTGCATGGTTATTAAGAGTCATTAGACCAGGGGTTGTGTTCAGGTACGCGTAATGATCTGGTCATTCATCAATAGAAACATTGTGTTGTTATCTGGCTCAGAGAGGGACCAGTCACTCATACGTTTTGGACTATAGACAAACATAGCTTTTACATGTTTGTATTGTAAGACCGCTTCTCAGAGGGCCCATCAGGACTTTCTGTATAGGGGCCCAGAATTTGGTGCAACACCCCTGCCTCCGCATAACGTATAAACGGTGGGCTGCCATGGCCAAAAATGCCAGGGCCGATTTTTTGTCCCAGTCCAGCCCTGGTGGGGGCTCTAACCACTACACCACAAACACCCCACATTGGATGGATTTTGAACTCTATGAGAAACGGTTATGAGCGAATGTGTATAAGATAATGGACACAAACTGCACTCCCATTTTCAAAAACGTGACACGGACAAAGAAGACTGTCTTTAGTTGTGTGTACAGCTCTGGAAAAAAGTAAGAGACCAGTCTGGATTTTTCTTCAATCTTCATCTCTACATTACTTACTGGAAATGCTCTTTATTTACAACATTTTTGGGGGGAATTTGGTGGAAATGTTGTCAGTAGTTTATAGAATAAAACCAAAATGTTCATTCTACTCAAACATATGCCTCTTAATAGTAAAACGAGAGACACTGAACATTTGGAGTGGGCTCTTAATTTTTTCCAGAGCTGTATATGAAGTTTTGCTGTATATGTTTGCCAGCGTTGTTACTCACACATTTCGCTCACAAAAGGACATTGCACCTTAGGACTATCGTACCTGAAGGAATTGAAAAAACACTGTTAAAGGTGGGGTAAGAAAAAAAAAAAAAACGATTCTCTGTTCTTATTGGCTGTTGGGACTGTCAGATGTTCAAATCTCTATCCCAACTGCTATTTTCTCCCCAAATTCTCCACCCCAGCTTTAAGTTTAAAAATGTGTCGGTGAAAAACATACTTAAATTATTATTTTATTTTAAAGGAGAAGTAAGTGATATGGTATTTCTAGCTAACGTCCTGGCAGTGACTAGCAGTTAGCAGTCCCCCTCCCTCGTCCCTACGTCACCACCACATGAACGCGCATTGCTAAAGGAATACAGAGTGATTTAACAAGTATATTATAATTATTATAATAAGTATATTAGCATAAAAAAATATCACCTACTTCTCCTTTAAAAAAAAAAATTCCTCTGAAAATTGAAAAAAAAAAAAATCCATTACAAAAATAAGTCTGTGTGTGTGTGTGTGTGTGAGTAGCTTTTTACTTGGCGACCATGTTAAAAAGCACTCCGTCTATTCAATAATGTGTCGAACTGTTTATCAATGTTGATAATTATTAACTTGTTTGTTTCAAGGCACTGGAGATGCTGTAAAAAATACAATTCAATAATTAAATGAATTCAAGTCACTTGTGGAAATAAATAAATAGTGATACATAACTGGTTTGCGTTTTTTTTATATATATAGTGGGCGTCCTGGGGAAATGCACCTGTTGGAAGACCAAGAAGAAGAAGAAGTACTATAGAATAAATAACTAAATACATCTTCACCTCATCACTTGATATTGTGGAAAGACTTGAGGCAGTGGTGGATGATGCCATCTGTAGTAACTATAACTTCTTGTCCTTGAAGGCCACCGTAGCTTCTGTATATCCTCCAAACAGGTAGGGTTAGCAAGGGAGCGCTGCAATCTAGATTTTTCACCACTAGATGACGCGAAAAATACTCGGATATTACACCCTGCACCCTAAACTGGTATGTTGCTAGCTACGGTGGGCGCCCCTTTGTTTAAATGCTTGTTTACAGAGCCTAGGCTATGTAAAAACACCAGTATTTTTTAAGCACACGCACAGTACGGACAGGTAGTGGATCATGAGGAGATATTCACTGATTTTGACAACAAGCGTTCTCCAGAATCACTGACTACACCTTTACAGCCCCCCCCTCCCTCCATTCCTAAATAAATAAATCAAAGACACACACAAACAGAGATAGATTTGCTGTATTCAGAATTTGAACACATCCGTCCAACTCAACATTTAGTGCAAGTTCTGCAAACATTACATCACCATCCATACAACAGGTCGCTGCCAGATTGTCCTGCTGCATATTTAAATTAAAACAACTGAACAGAAATATAATGGCAAAGTCATCACAAAAATAACAATAAAATGTATAATAATAATGATTTTATCAACAGAAGTGCTTGGTTGGCAATGGATAATTAAAGCTATATTTCACTCTTAAAAAGGTGCTCCGAGGAATTTTCTGTTTGAGTTAATTCTAGCGCCCCCCTTTGGAGAAAAGCAGTAGTGTTTTTACTACGCCAGCTGTTGTTCCTGGGTGAGCGTATATACCCCATGACAAAGGCATTAAGATAAAAATAAGAATAATTTTGAAACTGTTTAATTTTCCCTCTGATTATCATGAATGACATGTAACAGCAAACGAGACCATCAGTGCACAGAATGCTTTTTTTAAATAGGTTTTCTTAATGCTTTCGTCATGGGTATACGCTCACCCAGGAACAACAGCTGGCGTAGTAAAAACACTACCGCTTTTGTCAAAAAGGGGGGCGCTAGAATGAACACAAACTGAAAAGTTCCTCGGAGCACCTTTAACTGTAATTATTATGGTTGAATATTGTAAGCATTGTACTATGAAGCAGGTCAAATGTATTACAGTACCAGATGTATTACATCGTTTGTGAAAAGAAAATTAAAGTAATATGGCAACATTTCATATTAAAAAAAATGAACTAGAGGTCCATTTAATAGCTAGGCTGTGTTCGAAAAAGCCCTACTCATACTAAAAGCCCTACTAACGTCCTACTCATACTAACATCCTACTCATACTCATTTTGACATCAATTTGAGTATGTTGTGGTTGTGTATGCGAGTTTGTGTAGGCGAGAAATGCCCGGATGAGTACTAACTTCCGGGAAGATTTTGTGTATGGATCGATTGGTTACTTTTCCTACTCAACCGCCCCACAATGCATTGTGTCTTTTCAAACGACATTGAAGTTTTTTTTTATAAATTCTTTATTGCTTCTGTATACTTCAGTGTAAACGGTCCGACAAACCTCGCATACACAATGGATGGTTAAGTAGACAGTATGTAGTATATACATGTTGAGCATGTAGGAGGGAGGACGTTAGTAGGGCTTAGTCATGCATCTTTCAATGGCCTCTTGCAGTCTTCATGTGTTTGCTAAGTTGCAATGGATTCACTGTCATTACTTGGATGCAACCATGACAACAAGCTAGTGGTGGCTGCTATTACATCTACGGTGCGAAACCATCTCTACCATTGTGTCCTTGAGCAAGACACTTAACCCCCAAAACTGCTCCAGGGGCGCTGTACTATGGCTGACCCTGCGCTCTGACCCCCTCTGGAGTGTGTCTGTCTGTCTGTCTGTCTGTCTGTGTGTCTGTACTATGGCTGACCCTGCGCTCTGACCCCCTCTGGAGTGTGGGGAACTTGAGAGGGGAGATGAGAAAAGACTAATTTCAATGTGCCTCGTGTACATTGACCAATAAAGAACACTTAACTTAACCATTTGCTTACGAAGACCACAATATGGGCTTGGAACTTAATATTATTTATCGAACGTTTCTCCCCATTTGAAAAGTGTATTTTCAACTGCAAAAATGAATTTAAAAAGGTGCTCCGAGGAACTTTCATTTTGTGTTAATCCTATCGCCCCTTTGGACAAAAGCGGTAGTGTTTTTACCACGCCAGCTGTTGTTCCTGGGTGAGTGTATATACCCATGACAAAAGGCATTAAGAAAAACTATATAAAAATAACATTCTTTGCACTGATGGTCTCGTTTGCTGCTTCATGTAATTTATGATCATCAGAGGAAGAATTAGACTGTTTCAGAAATATTTAAAAGTTCCTCGTAGCTCCTTTTAATCTAATCACAAAACAGCACGGTTCTATATTCAAGCAGCAACATGAAAATAAAATTAATTGACTTCCACCGACCTTGTGCTTGGAAGTCATTTGGTGCATTGACTGAACATTCTTGCACACACTGAATTACTGTAAGAGGGAGATTGGCTGATACGAACATGAGCCTCTTATGTTGATTAAAACACACAACACTCAACCGACCTTCAGCTAGCCAATGTCGTTGCTAAGGAGTTATGTCATGCGGCCCGCTTAAGCTTTGCTAGAGTTGTAGATATAAAATGCAAAGAATAAAAATGTGCATCTAAGAAAAATTTGAATATCATGGATTTTTTAATTTTTTTTTATATCGTAATTTGTTTAAAAAGTGAAATTTTCTACATTAGTTGTAGATGTAATTTCGATTGCCATGTTTAGTGCTCTGCACAGACACCCCAGACGGTCAGCAGGGAATACGTCGAAATGCATGTACGTAATTATTTGATAATTTAGTATGGTTAAGCATGACTATGAATCATCATAACAACGTTTATAGGTCATAAAAGTCAAAAAGCATCATAGGTCCTCTTTAACAAAATGTAAACTTAAATATTTAAATTTTTAGTTTTTTGTGTAATAAATGTAGAATATAATATAGGTTCACTTTTTTATTTAAATTATGGGAGGGAGAAAAAAAACAAATTTTCCACAATATTCTAATTTTGTTAGATGCACATTTTAGCGTTGACATTTTGCACAAGGCAGAACTGCTGATTGCAGTCGTAACCCAGGTAACCAAGGAAATGAATAACTGTTTAAACTGCCTGTGTGTGAATTACCAGAGACACATATTCATTTCTATACATTGTGTTTGACAATAAACAAGATTAGAAATGTTTTTAAAAAGTGCAGAATATATCAAAATAATAATAATAAGGTAAACCGAGGATGTGTGTTTTACTTGGCGATACGTTTACATTTTTACCTGCAGTAGGGTGGATGACAATCAAGCTTTTGACACACACACACAGACAGACAGACAGACACACACACACACACACACACACAGACAGACAGACACACACACGGTATCAAGCAGTGCTGACGTGACATTATTCAACTGCTCCTGAGAAGTTCAAAACAACCTCCATGGTCATTTAAGAAAAGCAAAAAGAATTCTTCTTCATACGGACAAATTTCACTCTATTGGCAAAAAAACTGGTCTGTATTATAACTAAAGAAATCTACAACTGAAGGTTAATTTAGTGGATAACATTTGTCTTTTAAAGGTGCACTGTGTAGTTTTAGAGGAGGGGGGGATTTGTTTACATTCACAGAGCCTGCAGTCAGTTTACAAAACATATTTTCTCTACTCTGAATAATTCCATCATCATAAATCAAAACTAAATTATTTTGAGGTGCATGGAACTAAATGTAGGACTAGAATATGTTTGTAAACCAAACTGTGGGCCCTGCTGCTGTAAACAACAACAGTGAAACAGTAACTTTCCAGGGGCCGGTTTCCCAAAGCCTTCTTAGAGCCTTCTTAACACTACGTCATTCGTAACCCCTACGTAGAGTTCCTACTTAACGTTTCGCCTGTTTCCCGAAACCTTCTTTGCTACGAATCTCTTTCGTACGTCATACGTTGGTAAGGTTGGTCTGGAGCGCCCTCAGAGCCTTCTTAGCTCTACCCTAGGGATGTTTCAGCTCTCACTTGTGTAATTTAACTAATAAATCTGACTGTATTTCATATCAAACGGACACAGCGATGACTGTATTTAATAACAAACTGTTAAAAACGATCCAACTGTATAGTGTATATCACGTATATTTAAAGTAGGCTTAGGCTATTATATATTTTAGCAGAATACCATTAACTCTGATTCACAAAGTGTTCAAAATATATGAACAAGTAGCCTACTTTTTAGTCATCTAACTGACTTGACAATCAGCATTAACTGAATGGATGCGATGTCCGTCAATATGAAAATACCAATACGTGATACACTATAGCCTACAGTCGGATCGTTTTTATCAGTTTGTTATTAAATAGGCTACAGTCATCGCTGTGTCCCTGTGATATGAAATACAGTCAGATTTATAAGTTTAATGACACAAGTGAAAGTCCCTGCGATCGCTGTGGCATCGCCAGAGATACAAACCCCCACATTTCCTTCTGTAAAGCACC
>CM047509.1:30826671-30861671 GCA_026122265.1 Ammodytes dubius
TGCGGTCTTGGGGTCAAAGTTGAGGTACTTGAGCAGCTCTGGGGTCCAGTTCTTGTCGTCCCGTTCGCTGTATCGTCCTTTCCAACGCAGATGACTCCACGGGTTCTTCAACTGCAGGAAACGCATTCCCTACACAACACACACACACAGTCACAGTTAATGCACACACACACACACACACACAGTCACAGTTAATGCACACACACACACACACACAGTCACAGTTAATGCACACACACACACACACACACACACAGTCACAGTGACACAGTTAACGCGTACACACACACACAGTCACAGTGCCACAATTAATGCGTACGTACACACACACAGTCACAGTTAACGCGTACACACACACAGTCACAGTTAACGCGTACAACACACACAGTCACAGTTAACGCGTACACACACACAGTCACAGTTAACGCGTACACACACACAGTCACAGTTAACGCGTACACACACACAGTCACAGTTAACGCGTACACACACACAGTCACAGTTAACGCGTACACACACACAGTCACAGTTAACGCGTACACACACACAGTCACAGTTAACGCGTACACACACACAGTCACAGTTAACGCGTACACACACACAGTCACAGTTAACGCGTACACACACACAGTCACAGTTAACGCGTACACACACACACACACAGTCACAGTTAACGCGTACACACACACACACACAGTCACAGTTAACGCGTACACACACACACACACACACACACACACACACACACACACACACACACACACACACACACACACACACACACACACACACACACACACACACACACAGTCATAATACAGTATTTGTTTAATATTGAAATTTTTTTGGAAATTCAAACTTCCAAAAAGATTCAGACAAGTTTATTTACATAGCACTATTTAGACATGAGGCCATTTTGGAAGCGTCATAGTTGGAATGTCATCAGCTCTACAGAAGCACAGAATGGAACAGTTGGCCACACTGTGTCCATCAGAACTACCAGCTGGAATGTTCTTGAAGAATTTCTGTTGCTTCTCTGAACGGGAGCCATAGAGACCAACTGTTGTGATAATTTCATATTACACACTGCACCTTTAAAAGATGAAGTAAGCGATTTATTTATGTTAATATAAGTGTTAAATCGCTCTTTATTCATACAGTGATCACTTTCATAATGTGTGCGTTTCATAAAGCCGATCTCTCAGTCATCCGCTGTGCATGTAATCAGCAAATAAACTTTCCTGGGATCCCGAAACTGATATCCAATCACAAGAGAGAACGCTACAAACCGGCACCCGTCTCACTGCCGGTGCACGCCAGAGCGACAGATGGATGAATGTTTATGCGCCTACAATGGCGGAGCAGGTAAAAATCTTTTCCAATGTCTGTTTTGATGGTTTTTAATCATGTTTTTATCACACTTATGGATCTGAGATGATGCTAGATAACTCGCTGCTTGAAGACCGCAGTGCATTAATGTGGTGACGTGGGGACGAGCGAGGGGACCGCTAACTGCAGTAACTGACAGGAAGTTAGCTAAAAGAACCATTCCGCTTACAGCACCTTTAAATGTAAGTGCGTATTATGATGAAATGCTACTGCTACTTAAGTTCTGCTAACCTTGTAGTTCCTGATGTCCAGCACAGCGTAGGCGTGTGTCGGCACCAAACCCCATTTCTCTCCTTCCTCCTCTGACATCACTCCTGTTGCTGTGGTGACAAGGACGTCCCCCCTGTGAAACCTAGCAACCGAGACAGAGAGAAGCAGATAAAGAATTTAGGAAAGAAAATGTTGTAAAACGACCACCAGTAATCCATACACACATGAAAAAAGACAAATACATTAGGCGGGAGCACTAATAAAAACAAAATAGGAGTTAGAAACTGTGTTTTAAACTAACACACAAACGTGTGGTTGTGTGTGTGTGTTTGAGTGTATGTGTCTGTGTGTGCATGCGTGCGTGCATGTTTGCATGCGTCCATGTGTGCGTGCATGTTTGGAATCGTGCATGTTTGCGTGCATGCGTCCATTTGTGCGTTTTTGCGTGCATGTCTGTGTGCATGCGTGAGTGCGTGTGTCTCTCTCTCTCTGTACGTGCTTATACATCTTACAAAAACACCTATATAGTAGATGTGAGTGCAACTAAAAACAAAATAAGTGAGTTAAAATATTTTGTTTTGAGCTTTGTGTGTGTTTGTGTGTGAGTAAGTTTGTGCGACAGTGAGTGCGTGAGTGAGTGAGAGAGTAAGTTAGTCTGTGAATGAGTGAGTGCAAGCGTGCGTGTGTCTCTCTCTCACCTCTGGAACAGCATGCGAAAGGTCTCGTCTTTGCTGAAGGACTGGTTGTCTGAGTGCATGGCGATGCGTTCAGGGATCCAGCCGGTGAGCGCGTGAAGATCAATGTTCTGGAACACAGAAAAAAATAAGTTCAAAATTATGACTTTTTTCACACCAGAATTTATTCCCAACTTTGTTTATTAAGTTATCTACGTTAAGAGTTATGCATACTAACCAGTTCCCTCTTTGCATAGAAACAGAGAAAACTAAGCAAACAGGACAGATACGAATAAGAAATTTCAAATAATAACAAAATTAATTAATAAGGAAATAATATGGATCAATTTTTAACGAAAATGAAGAAAATATGATGAGAACAAAAATGCAAATACATTTTTATATCAATAAAAAATTGTAAATAAAAATATGTATATATAGATACTGTACATGTTTATAAAGCCTTATTTAAATAACTTTTTTGTGCACTCATTTTCACACACACACCCCCCCCACCCCACATCCCCCCACACACACATCCCCCCCCACACACACACACACACACCCCCCCCCCCCCACACACACCCACACACACACACACTCTCCCCCCCCCTCCCCCACACACTCCCCACCCACACACACACGCACACACACATCCCCACACACCCCCCCCCCCCCACATCCCCACCCCACACACATACTCTTACCGAGTTGGATCCGGGGAAGTCGTAGCCTCCCATAACCTTCATATAGGCTTTCATTTTCACACACACACACACACACACACACACACACACACACACACACACACACACACCCCCCCCACACTCACACACACCCCCCCCCCCACACACACACTCCCCACCCCACACACACACCCCCCCCCCACACACACACACACACCCCCCCCCCCCCCCCCACACACACTTACCGAGTTGGACCCGGGGAAGTCGTAGCCTCCCATAACCTTCATGTAGGCTTTCATTTTCACACACACACTCACCCCCCCCCCCACACACCCCCACCCACCCACACACACAACACACACACACACACACACTTACCGAGTCCCATAACCTTCATGTAGGCTTTCATTTTCACACACACACAAAACACACACTCCCCCTCCCCCCCCACACACACACACACACACACCCCCCCTCCCCCCACACACACACACACACTACCCCCCCCCCCCCACCCCACACACACACCCCCCCCCCCACACACTCACACACACACTTACCGAGTTGGATCCGGGGAAGTCGTAGCCTCCCATAACCTTCATGTAGGCTTTCATTTTCACACACACACACACACACACACTTACCGAGTTGGATCCGGGGAAGTCGTAGCCTCCCATAACCTTCATGTAGGCTTTCTCTATGAGCGAGACCCAGAGCTCATTCCTGTTGCTGGAGTAGGAACACAGCAGCTCCCCGTTGTGATCCACAGGCAGGTAGTCATCTATTATCACCTGTAGTGGGGCACACAGGTAGACAGTTAGATGGATGGTGCATAGACAGTGATGGAGACAGGTAGACAAGAGGATATAGCTGGCTTTAAAAAGGTGCAGTGTGTAATATGACAATCATCAAGAAAGTTCTACAAAGTTCTAGAATGCAACGCTCCCTGGGTAACCCCAACCCTTTCGAATAATAACAGAAGCTACAGTGGCCTTCAAGGACAAGAACAATTCTAAATTTTAAACAATGCAGCTGATGACATTCCAACTATTACACTTTCAAGATGGCGGCACTAGGCCTTGGTCCAAAATATGCAGAAATATGGACATATATGAGACCCTTTCTAAGGGAAAAAAAATTATTCAACACATTTTTCTCAGCTATTATGCACTAAATTAAATGTACTTATGGATATTATAATTACTTTCTAGAAACACTGCTAGGAAATAAAACCCAAAATTCTACACACTGCAGGTTTAAGTGAAGATAAAAAGCACCCTGACTTTAACACAATATAGTTTATATATATATGAGTGTATTGAGTAAATATTCTCACCGTTGGATTTATTATCAAGTTTATCACTATTAATTTAAGTAGCTACGAGGAACTTTTAAATATTCCTGAAACGGTCTAATTTTTCCCTCTGATGATCATGAATGACATGTAACAGCAAACCAGACCATCAGTGCAAAGAATGCTATTTTTATATAGTTTTTCTTAATGCCTTTGTCATGTGTATATATACGCTCACCCAGGAACAACAGCTGGCGTAGTAAAAAAAACGTCCGCTTTTGTCTAAAGGGGGCGCAAGATTGAACACAAACTAAAAGTTCCTCGTAGCCAATTTTTTCTCCCTTACCCTATGCATTCAAAATCAGGAAAATATAAATATTTTCAATGAAAACCAGCCCCCTAATAGTACCGTTTAAAAGCGTACTATATTCTGCTGTATTTCAAATGTCTTAGTGCGTCTTAGTGTTGTATTTTAATTATTATAAATGAATTATAGATGTTGATATTTTTTATGTTACCTTTCTGGGAACTCCGTTGATGTGAAGTTTGACCATGTATTTCCCACACGGGTTATACTCTGGTTCCCTCCGTCTGTTCTGAGGGTAGATGACACTGTGACACACACACACACACACACACACACACACACACACACACACACACACACACACACACGCACGCACACACACACCACGCACACACAGACACGCACACACACACACACACACACAACACACACACACACACAGACACGCACGCGCACACACACACAGACACGCACGCGCACACACACACACACACACACACAATTGAAGACTCAAGGTTAAATCTTATCTCATCTTTTTAATATGCATATTGTGCTAAGTCAGTGTCGGCCTGTAATTAAAAAGGTTAGAAGCTGTAATGAAGAGATGGAACAGATATTCAGTGGGCGACTTTTTACGACACTGGCGGACAAATTCGTCTTTTTATTAAATATGTAATATATAAGGCAAGGCGAGTTTATGTCTATAGCACAATTCAGACACAATACCAAGTGCTTTACAGGGGCATGGATTAAAATACATATAGCCTGTAATTAAAAAGGTTAGAAGCTGTAATGACGAGACATTTACGACACTGACAAATTTGGATTTTTATTTCATTTTATGGATTTCTGTTTCATATTGATATAAAAGTTTTTTTTTTTTTTTTTTTTTTAACCTTTATTTATACAGGTAAATCCCATTGAGACCGGAGACTCTTTTACAAGGGTGACCTGTTCCCATTCCCACGTTACCATTCACACACACATTCATACACCGATAGCAGGCTTACTATCGACATTCACACGAGGCAAGGTGGGTGAAGTGTCTTGCCCAAGGACACAACAACCATGACACAAGTGGCAGGGCGGGGATCGAACCTCCAACCCTTTGATCATCAGCCGACCCGCTCTACCACCTGAGCCACAGTCGCCCCAAGTTGGTTTCTGAAGACAATTATTACTGTTTTCAATGATAAATGGATCTTTAATTACTCAAGACTCATTTGCAGGGGTTTTATAAATACTAAAAATACCAGCCAAAACACAGCGCTTTCATAGAATACATTTGATTTATTTATTAATTTTTATTCTATTTTTTTTTAAATATATGTTGTATATGGTGCAGGTGTTTTTTTTGTTTGTGTTTTGTGAAAAAAGAATTAAAAAAAATACCTTGTGATGAGTTTCTTGTTGTAGCGCCTCTCGTAGGCGGCACTGATGGCTAGGGACGCGACGAAGGAGCAGTCGGACACCACCGTCTGAGAGAGGGGAATACATCGGTTTAGTTCACTCTCCTATGTGTATACAACTGTAATAAAGCACAGCAGAAAATGTGTGGCTTGCTGGTCTAATAAAAAGCTAAAGAAAATTGCGTTGTGATGGAAGGCCCCCGGAGTCTCTACAAAGAAAACAGTTAAGTGGCTACTTTTGGCTTTTTTGGACATTCTTAAAAGGGGCACTGTGTAACATTTTAAGTAATTTATTAGCAAAAAAAAAAACTTCTTAAACCCAGTAAAACACACACACACACACCTGTTTGATGCTGAAGCTGGACACAGACATGATCATAGTCGGGTTGTTGCAGATTTCGTCCGGACGAACCCAGCGGGAGAAGATCGCTTTCTGTTTGGGAGACAGAGCCAGTTTCCCTGTTTTGTCCCTAGTGACAAGGATTAAAATGATGGATGGATGGATGGATGGATGGATAGAGAGGGAGAGAGAGACAGACAGAGAGAGGTAAAATCTTATTAATTAAACCACCTATAAGGATTTTTTAAATATTTCTGAAACAGTGTAATTTTTCCTCTGATGATCATAAATGACATGTAACAGCAAACGAGACCATCAGTGCAAAGAATGCTATTTGTATATCGTTTTTCTTAATGCCTTTGCTCGGGTCTGAATCCCCGCCAAGTCTGACCAAATGATTTACAGAAGACAGGCTGGGAAAAGCCCTGTGTTTATGAACGCTACTGAATCAAAGTTAACCTTGCTTCACCATGGTCATATTACCATTATTAATCTAACATGGTCACATACAGCTCTGGAAAAAATTAAGAGACCACTTCAAATATTCAGTGTCTCTTGTTTTACTCTTTAGAGGCATATGTTTGAGTAGAATGAACATTTTGGTTTTATAATATAAACTACTGACAACATTTCTAACAAATTCCAATACATTTTTTGTCATTTAAGAGCATTTTTCATTAAGTAATGTAGAGATGAAGATTGAAGAAAAATCCAGACTGGTCTCTTAATTTTTTCCAGAGCTGTATAAATACATAACTTCATGGCCATGCATCCTGCCATCTCTCTTTCACTCACTTCCTAAACAAATGCACGCGCCGCCATTGTTTCAAACTTGAAAATAATAAAATAAAATAATAATTAAGGGGCGCTCCGGTGGCGTAGTGGATAGACCCGTGGACCTTTACTGCAGGTCATCCCCCCTCTCTCTCTCTGTCTCCCCATTTCAACTCTGTACTATCTAATAAAGCTTAAAAATGCCAAAAAATAATCTTAAAAAAAATTAAAATAAAAATCAAACTCACGAGAAAGGGACGGGGAAGGCAAAGCGCTCCCTTAGATCCACACTCATGAAGGGAACATAAGCCATGCCGTTGATTGTAGACGTACTCCTGGAAATAAAAGAGCAAGGCAAGATAACAAATTAAACCTTTGCTTAAACATGTTTTAAAAGTAATCAATGTTCCACCACCATCAGAAAATGAAAGAGGGAGACGCTATATATAAAATAGAAAATAAATAATTTATTTTGTTTTTATCTTTTCTTTGTGTGTTTGCTTTTTTTCAGTTGTGTGTTGATGTTCTTCAAAAGAAACAAAATTAAGTGTTTAATAATATATTTCTTTGTATTTGTTAAAATAAAGTAGCCTATTTAAAAAAAAATATGAAAAGATATAAAACATTTAAATAAAACAGTTGAATAAAATTAAAATGACAGGTTGAAAGGGAAACAGAACAGTCTTCAGGTTTGATTTAAAGGAGCTGAGAGTTGCAGCAGCAGACCTCAAGATAACCTATCCAAATACAAATTGCTGAAATAAATAAATAATAAATACCATTTTTCTATGTGCAAGAGGGACGAAATGAGAGCAGTTTTTCAGTTGTGTGATCATGTTTTTTTAAAAGAAAAAAATTCTAAATAAAGTATTAAACCTGCAGTGTGTAGAATTTTGGGTTTTATTTCCTGGCAGATTTTGTAGAAAATAATTATAATATCCATAAGTACATTTAATTTAGTGCATAATAGCTGAAACATTTTTTTTTATTATTTTTCTTTCCCTTAGAAAGGGTCTCATGTATGTCCATATTTCTGCATATTTTGGACTAAGGCCTAATGCCGCCATCTTGAAAGTGTCATAGTTGGAACGTCATCAGGTGCATTGTTTAAATTTAGAATTGTTCTTGTCCTTGAAGGCCACTGTAGCTTCTGTTATTATTCAAAAGGGTTGGGGTTACCCAGGGAGCGTTGCATTCTAGAACTTTCTAGAACTTTCTTGATGATGTCATATTACACACTGCACCTTTAAATAAATAGAATGGAATGGAATGGAATAGAATAGAATAGAATAGAATAGAATGGAATAGAATAGAATAGAATAGAATAGAATAGAATAGAATAGAATAGAATAGAATAGAATAGATTAGAATAGAATAGAATAGCATAGAATAGAATAGAATAGAAAAGAATAGAATATCAGTGTCCTACCGGAGCACTTCTATCTCCTCTGCCGTGTATCTCTGGCCCTGGGGTTCGCTGCTGTGCACAGGGCGGACGGGCTGTGGCTGCTGCCGGTCCTGGAGGCTGAAGTCTGGTCCTAGGGGGAAGAACTGCCTCACCGGACCCACAGACGAGGCACCAGGGCTGGGCTTACTCCGGTCCTGAGCCGGGGTCTGGCTGGATCTAGACTGGGACTCCTTAAGACCCTCCGCCCTGATGGAAAGAAGTGGAGGATATTGGTTAGATTTAATATGGAGAATTTTAGTCTCTTTGGTTTTTTTATGGACAAAATAAAATAGGAATTAAAAGAATAATTAAATTGAAAAACAACTGTTTTTATAACAGCTGTCTTGTATGTACGATCTACATTATTTCTATAGATTCTTTATTATAATTTCTTTATTATTATTATTTCCCAAATAGGATGCAGTTTTCAACACTAACAATCTTGGCCGGATGAAGTAGGACATCCGGGTACTTCTAACCATCCTAAATCTGGCCCACACGAATCGGGACATCCTGAATCTTTTTTCTACCATACTATATAGTAGAAAGTATGCGATTTGGAACGCAACCTAGGTTTCAGGGACACGTACCTGTCTAAAGCCTGGCGTGCTAGCTGCTTTAGCTTGGTCTGTAGCGCCTGGTCAGATGTGTTGTTGGACTGTTGACAAAAATAGACAAAATGATTAATAAATACATAGATGGATAGATGGATAGATGGATAGATGGATAGATGGATAGATGGATAGATGGATAGATGGATAGATGGATAGATGGATAGATGGATAGATAGATAGATGGATAGATGGATAGATGGATAGATGGATAGATGGATAGATGGATAGATAGATAGATAGATAGATAGATAGATAGATAGATAGATAGATAGATAGATAGATAGATAGATAGATAGATAGATAGATAGATAGATAGATAGATAGATAGATAGATAGATAGATAGATAGATAGACAGACAGACAGACAGACAGACAGATAGACAGACAGACAGACAGACAGACAGATAGACAGACAGACAGACAGACAGACAGACAGACAGACAGACAGACAGACAGACAGACAGAGATAACCTACCGTCTTAATGCACAGCTCCACAGCCTGTGTGTACAGCTCTATCGCTTCATCGTCCGTTCCCTTCTCATCTTCCTCGAAGGCTTGTGTCACCAGGAAATGGGCTCGTTCCAAATCCACCTGCTCACGCGACTTCAGAGGGTCGTTCGTCTGGGCCTGGACTAGAATGGGACACACAGACACTTTGCTTTTAAAATCAACATTTTATTAAAAGGCAAGGCAAGGCAAGGCAATTTTACTTATAGAGCACATTTTTAGGCACAGGGCCACTCAAGGTGCTTCACAGGGTTAAAATCAAATAAAGAATACAAATACAAAAAAGGAACAAATTTAAAACATGGATAAAAATACAACATTTAAATAAAAGAATTAAAACATTTTACCAAAAAAAATAAAAATAAAAAATAAAAATTACAGGTTAAAAGGGAAACAAGAACGTTAAAAGGGGCAGTGTGTAGTTTAGGAGTATTTAAGTAGAATCTAGAGGTGTGATTCTAGATGTCAACGCTCCCTTGCTAACCCCTCTCTTTGTGCATAGACTATAATAGGACACAGACAGACACTTTGTTTTTAAATCATAAAGGACATATGTTTCATTTTTTTTTTGAGAAATGTACAAGAAATTATAGTATATATATAAACATATAAGTAATATATTTTATTTGTAGAAAATTATATGTTTGGATAGAAAAAATATATATACATGTATATAATTAATAATAATAAATGAAAATGTTAGTAATAATAATCGTTATGATTAAGGAAGCTTAATTCAAATGAGTTAAAGGAATACTTCACCCATACGGAACCAGCGTTCTATCATTATAAAATCACTATTATAATATAATGAATGAGGTTTTTTTTCCCTCAGTCTTCCCTTGGTCCAGCTGTACTGTTAATTCTAACCCTACATTTTCCCTTCTGTGATGTCACACATGGTAAAAATGTAGGGTTAGACAGTGAGACCATAAAACACTCTTTCTGCCTTTTCTCAGGCTAAGATGATCCGATTTCAATTTTTTTGCACATTTATACTTCATAGGATCTCGGAGTTCAATACACCTTCATATTCCAACCGGTGAAGTAGGTCTTTAAGGACAGGAAGCTAGTTACTACAGATGCGTATATCAATGTAGATATAAAAGGCGTGTTCTATGGTAATAAAAAAAGCGCCCCTGGAGCAGTTTGGGGTTAAGTGTCTTGCTCAAGGACACAATGGTAGAGATGGTGGGCACCGTAGATGTAATAGCAGCCACCACTAGTTTTACAAATAACACACTCCTGTCCGGTGCCGGGAATCCAACCAGAGACCTCATGGTTACTAGTCGGCCCCCCTTTTCCTCTAGGGCCATCCTACCACTCATATATGTGAAATTTAATTGCTCAATAAAAGGTAATTTGTACGCTTGTAAAACAGTCAGGTCCAGGTTATGATACAGGACGTACTGGGGGTGGTAGGATGGCCCTAGAGGAAAAGGTGGCCGACCAGTAACCATAAGGTCTCTGGTTCGATCCCCGGCACCGGACAGGAGGGTGTTAGTTGTAAAACTAGCAGAGGCTGGTATTGCGTCTACGGTGCCCACCATCTCTACCATTGTGTCCTTGAGCAAGACACTTAACCCCAAAACTGCTCCAGGGGCGCTGTACTGCGGCTGACCCTGCGCTCTGACCCCCTCCGAAGTGTGGTAACTTGAGAGGGGAGATGCGAAAAGACGAATTTCAATGTGCCTCATGTACAACTGACAAATAAAGATAACTTAACTTAACTACAGTATGAGTTGGATATTAGAAAAAGGACATTTGTTTTAAAATGATCTTTCATCTCTTTAGAGCTGCTGCGACATGCAAAACACACAGTACTGAACTTTATCCACTGACTATGTGGTCACGCCCATGTTACCACACACACACACACACAACGCACACACACACACACACACGCGCACACACACACGCGCACACACGCACACGCACACGCACACACACACACACACACACACACACACACGCGCACACACGCGCACACACAGCAAGTACAGTCATGGAGACCGTATTAGTCAGAGAGTAAATGAGAAAGTGTTTCCTCAGGGCCTGAACTTTTCACTACTTTATTGATAATCAAAAGCAAAAACACACACTATATTATACATCATATGTGTGTGTGAGAGAGAGCTAGAGGAGAGAGAGAGAGAGAGAGAGAGAGAGAGAGAGAGAGAGAGAGAGCTAGAGAGAGAGAGAGAGAGAGAGAGAGAGAGAGAGAGAGAGACAGAGAGAAAGAGAGACAGAGAGAGAGAGAGATTTACCTGCATTGTGGAGGGCTTGGACGCGATCCAAATACTCGTTGACTTTGTCCTGGATTCCCTCCAGTTTGGAACCAGCCATCCCGGCATAGATCAGGGCTTGAGCCGCCTCCTGACGCCCCAAAAAATACATTTATAAATAATTAAATAGACAGACAGATAGATAGATAGATAGATAGATAGATAGATAGATAGATAGATAGATAGATAGATAGATAGATAGATAGATAGATAGATAGATAGATAGATAGATAGATAGATAGATAGATAGATAGATAGATAGATAGATAGATAGATAGATAAGACACTTTATTGATCCCTTGGGAAGCTGTCTGTCTGTCTGTCTGTCTGTCTGTCTGTCTGTCTGTGTGTCTGTGTGTCTGTCTGTCTGTCTGTCTGTCTGTCTGTCTCTGTGTGTGTGTGTGTGTGTGTGTGTGTGTGTGTGTGTGTGTGTGTGTGTGTGTGTGTGTGTATCAATTGAAAGTGAATGTTTACGTGTGTAGGCTAAGTGAGACGAGCTAAAGAAAGTGCTGACGTTTACACCAGGTTGGCAGTTGTTAAACACCCGTCAAAATGTACAATTTAGTATTTAACAGTTGTCACTTACCTTATAATAAAACACAGCCTCGTTATATTTGCCTCTCTGGTCATGGGTGACCGCTGTTTTGGCAAATTTTATGGCATCGAGTTCGAGCGCTGTACAATCCATGTTTTGACAGCAAAATGCTAACTAACAGTTATCCACAAAAAAAACCGACTAAATATGTGGTTCCCTAGCGACACCACCCGTTTTATCGACTCATAAAAAGCATATTAAGGATAAAGTTCACGAGTTTTCCTAACATTCTGTGTCAAAAAGTGTCTATTTTGAGTTTTTATTAAGGTATTTTTTAGACAGGTGAATGCTATTACTACACTAGCAGCAGATACCAAAACATTCACCCATGTTGTTTCCGGGAGACACGTTCTGCGCAGCCGCAGTAGAGGACGCGGCCGAGTTGCATTCAGGTGCAGTGGGAATAAAATAATCCCTGCGTTCCAAATCACATACTTTTTACTACACTACATACTAAAGTACAGAAGAGTTTTAGGGCCACAGGAGAGATAAAAAAAAAATCAGATAAGGAAGATTTTTTTTCATTATGTCAAGAATAAAGATAAATACTCCAAAATGCTATTGGAGTTAGTGGGGCATTTATGTATTTTCAGCATACTACAATTGAAAAAAAAAAAAAAAAGAAAAATGCACTTCAGTCACTTACTTAGAACAAACATTAAAAAAAACACCCTTTTGGTAGAGCTGTGCACAAATGTGAACAATATAACAGGACATATTGTAACTGAACGGTAAATCATTATATTATTATCTCTTGCGATGCAGTGAGGAAAGTATCTATGATAAAGAAAAGGTATAAAATTTGCTTGACAGAATTTGATAACTAGTTCAACAATTTTGTATGTAATGACTCAAGCAATGAAATGAAGACTATTAGTTTTATTGGGAACGACTATTCAGCATCCATAAGTATAGTTCATTTTGACTGACATGACATAAGCAAATTACAATGTTATAAAACAGCAGAGAATTGTATGAAAGCAACTGATACATGTCCAAAAGCATTTGCAATTTGTTCAGAGGAAGGAGAAATTGCTACTATGATGTGCTCAAATGACTAAATGTTGCGGAGGTTGAACTAATAGTTATGAGAATTTTCATTCTGATCTGAGAAAAGCACCAAAGCAACTGAGAAAAACTGTAATTCAAATCAAATTTTCTTTGGTCATGGGTTGCTCATTGTAACCAGTACCTGCTGCTTTGTTTTATTGTGCAGCATCTCCGCTGAGAAAATATGTTTAATGAGGCAGGGGAAGTACCTTTCCCCTCTCTGCATGCTTCGAATTTGTTCCTTTAAGCAGTTATTCTGCTTCTCCAGCTGCTGGTTTTGTGCGGCCAGCTGTGTGTTGTTGCTCTCTAAGACGCTACAGGCTCGTGTCTGGTGTTCATAGACGGTCGTCAGATTGTCGTGGTCGCTCCTCAACGCGTCAAAGTCTGATCGGAGTTTGACATTGTTCTCAGAATTGACAGCGGCGACTTTAGTGAAAGACAGAGAGAGAAATAAATAAGAATTATTATGTATTGATGTCTATAATCTATCTATCTATCTATCTATCTATCTATCTATCTATCTATCTATCTATCTATCTATCTATCTATCTATCTATCTATCTATCTATCTATCTATCTATCTATCTATCTATCTATCTATCTATCTATCTATCTATCTATCTATCTATCTATCTATCTATCTATCTATCTATCTATCTATCTATCTATCTATCTATCTATCTATCTATCTATCTATCTATCTATCTATCTATCTATCTAATCTAATCGCATAAATACTGCATGGGGAAATAAAAAATAGGGAAGCAACAAACAAGTTAACATGCAAAAAAAAACCTTAGATTTAAAATGATATTCACACAGACGGGACTCACAGTTGACACAAGGGACCGCGATGGCTAAGAGAATCAGCCCACACACTGCCACGGGTAGAAGCTTCTTAATGTCTGAGTGAGACTTTGTATCTGCAACAAACAGAAGAATTCAGTTGATCTAACACAGTCAAAGTTGCCTTGAATCAATTTAAAAGGTGCTCTGAGGAACTTTCAGTTTGTGTAAATTCTAGCGCCCCCCTTTGGAGAAAAGTGGTAGTGTTTTTACTACGCCAGCAGTTGTTCCTGGGTGAGCGTATACCCATGACAAAGGCATTAAGAAAAACTATATAAAAATAGCATTCTCCGCACTGATGGTCTCGTTGTAGTTTAATCAGACTGGACATTCAAACCAGTCAGGTTTACGATGGCCACAAGCAGAAGAATCAGCTGTATTTAAGTAAACAGGCAACGTGTATACTGATAAGGACATTGACTATTTTTGTTCTTTCTTTTCTTTCAAAGGAATGGAGGACTAATCAAGCAAGGACAAAGCCGACGAAATAAAGTATGTAGCCTACTCAAATGTATTAAAAAACATAAACATGTGTAGCATTTATAATTTTTTTTAAATGACAAGGAACTAATGGGCAACAGCATAGATGACATATGTTGTATATAAGTCAACTGTTTCTGTGAGTTGTAAACAACATAGATAGCCAAGTACACAGAAAAATACTGAATTGATTGCCTACACATGAAGAGGATGAGTAGTAGCCTACAGTAGCCTATGCATGTAAACGTGGTTAGATGCAGCGTGCAAGATCAGATCTATATTAATAGTGAGGGATGATGATATGCAGCCTATTCTTACATGTTTAAAACAAAAAATCGGCGCATTTTAAACGACAAATAAAATGTACAATGGAAATAATTGAATGTTTTGGTGTTAGATGGTTACTGACACAATATGACTGATGATGTTATTGTTCATCAGAGTTCTGTGGACAAGCTGTTTTGTCACTCACAGCTCGTTAGCGCCCCCCTACGGCGAGAAGTAAGAACTGCTGAGATGAGTCTGCAGTGACGTAACAATACGTTTATGAGGCGAACACAAATATATATGCCATGTACCAAACCTGAGAAAAATCTAATGAATATGTAAAAAAAAAAATATATGTCAGTAATGTGGGTTTCAGTAGGAGTCCACATTTATTCACAGAGATAAAGTGTTTCTCCAACACCAAAACAGATATATATATTTATAATTCACTTTTTGTTTTACTGATCAAATATTTAGAAAAACTTTAATTTAACCTTGTTTATATACACTTTACTGTATTCTATTAACCACAATTCATTCTTGAAATAAAAATAAAATAAAACAGACCATCTCGCTTTGTTTTTTATTTTTTTAATTTTAATCCAACATCATTTAATTCTCACCAAAGAAAAAGAAAAACTTTTTTTAGAGAGACTGAATAATGATTACTTTTAACATTTTAGACCAAATAAAAACACACTCATGAAAAGGATTTTTAATGGTAAAAACTGACCAAAAAACAACAACAATTTCAGGCATTGATAAGGTAATATCTGGGACTCATCATCTTATTTTAAGTGTAAAATGATCCGTTAATGTTTTGTTTTGAAGCTGATGAATTGATTCATATCGTTCCTCCAGTAATGTGCCACTAAACATCTAGGAAACTCTTTTATTGACTTTCTTTAAGATTTTTTTTTTTGGCATTTTCAAGCTTTATTAGATAGTACAGAGTTGAAATGGGGAGACAGAGAGAGAGAGAGAGATGGGGGGGGGGGGGGATGACCTGCAGTAAAGGTCCACAGATCGGATTTGAACCCGCGACCACTGCAATGAAGGCTGGAGCTGATATGGTACACGCTCTATCCACTACACCACCGGAGCGCCAGGGGAAACTCATTTCTAAACAACATTTCTCTTCTGGACCGTCCATCTCCGATCCTCAGATTATGGCAGATTTTATGAACTGAAAAGAGAGAAAAGAAATCAGTGAAATAAGACATTGTTTAATATGAAAAAAATAGGTTAATTAAAATGACAGTTATTCTTTTACAATGTGACGCTTATTAAACAAAAGATACTTTGTAAATACATTTTATGCTTTTTTTTTTCTGAAGATGCTACGAGGAACTTTTAAATATTTCTGAAACAGCCTAATCTTTCCCTCTGATGATCATAAATTACATGTAACAGCAAACGAGACCATCAGTGCAAAGAATACTATTTTTATATAGTTTTTCCTAATGCCTTTGTCAAATTCAATATTTTTAAGTATGAAATTTAGTAATATTTTGAGAATATAAAATTCAATGTTTTAAGACCTTAAGACCCTGAATATGAACCCTGTTGGAAGCATTAAAGGATTACAGTGTATATTGCTTCTAAAACATTTCCCCTCACCTGGACCAGAGAGAAGCTGGACACTTGGCAGTCACACGGCACATTGAGCAGACGGGCCTGGAAACGATCTGAGGCAACAGGCAACAACATATCAGAATCTGCAATCCTCTTTTTTTTTAAATTAATTTATTTTTAAATATTTTATTATATTTTTTTATACTTTATTTTTTACAGTGTCTTAAACCAAGGTGATACAGGGACAGACAGACAGACAGACAGACAGACAGACAGAAAGGTAGGCAGACAGATACACACACACAAACACACACAAACAAACACACACAGAGACAGACAGACCTAGGCACAGAAACTTTAGAATATCATAAGAAGGAACAGAAATATAATAGGTTTATAAACAGCAGGCCTACGTAGTACATTAGTTTGCTGTTACCTTTGAGGATCTGAAGTTTGGTCAGGAGCGCCACATACAGGCAGACAGGCAGACAGACAGACAGACAGACAGACAGACAGACAGACAGACAGGCAGGCAGACAGACAGACAGACAGACAGGCAGACAGACAGGCAGGCAGACAGGCAGGAAGACAGACAGAGACAGACAGACAGGCAGGCAGACAGACAGACAGACAGACAGACAGACAGACAGACAGACAGACAGACAGACAGGCAGACAGACAGACAGACAGACAGACAGACAGACAGGCAGACAGACAGACAGACAGGCAGACAGACAGGCAGACAGACAGACAGACAGACAGACAGACAGACAGACAGACAGGCAGACAGACAGGTAGGCAGACAGACAGGCAGGCAGACAGACAGACAGGCAGGCAGACAGACAGGTTTGCCGTTACCTTTGAGGATCTGAAGTTTGGTCAGGAGCGCCACATACTCGTCGTAGTCGATGCCGCCGTGGGACCGATGTTCGTTCCACAGAATCCTGAAGGTTTTATCGTCTAACTTGAAGTCTGAAAGAAAAAGAAATTAAGCAATTAAAGCTGGGGTATGTTATTATTGGCTGTTGGGACTGTCCATTCACTTTGGCACGACTTTGTTGGTGTAGAGCGTGTCAGGGAGGGACCATAGGGGAGGGACCAAAGAGAACAAGTGGAGCGGTTGAGGTATTTGGATTCGAATCTCGCTCTATCCCAACTGCCATTTTCTCCCCAAATCCTCCACCCCAGCTTTAAATAAATGAATCCAGACTGATTGGCCACAGCCTATAGGCTCTGTAAACTAAGGGGTAATTCAGTATAATCATTTGTATTTGATTTTATTTTATTAACAACACAAGCAAACAAACAAAACAACAACAGACAATAAAGAAAGAATGAAAAACGTACAAAAAAAGGACAAGTGTTTATGTTCTACATCGTTTGATTTACACGGCATCTTCTTGTAAACATTGAGCAATTAAGAGATGAATCCAGACCGATTGACCACAGCCTAGGCTCTGTAAACTAACGGGTATGTGAAGGGGGTCCAGCGTAGCTAGCAACATACCAGTAGTTTACAGAGCCTAGGCTGTGTATTAACACTGGATTTCTTTTACAGCGCACACACAGTACGGACAGGTAGCGGATTGTGAGGAGATATTCACTGATTTTGACAACAAGCGTTCTCCAGAACCTTTAATTTGTTACTTTCTTTTTTATATACTTGGTTGTAATCACAAGATGGGGAATAAACTTATAAACAAAAATAATATGTAATGGGGCGCTCCGGTGGTGTAGTGGATAGAGCGCGTACCATATCTGCTCCGGCCTTCGTTGCAGTGGTCGTGGGTTCAAATCCGACCCGTGGACCTTTACTGCAGGTCATCCCCCCCCTCTCTGTCTCCCCATTTCATCTGTCTACTATCTAATAAATTTTGAAAATGCCAAAAAATTATCTTTAAAAAATAAAAAAAATAAAATGTAACGTCATACCACGAGCGGACAGAGCCTTCTTCAGTTGAGTTTGAGTGACAGCGTTGCGACCCTCGTAGCTCTCCAGATATTCTGTCCTGATAACGGCCGCGTAGTGCTCCAGTTTGAAGAACTCCACAGTGTCCAGGTCTCCAGACTGATCAGCCTGAACAGAGCTGGTTAAAGATCTTAACATACACTGCAAACACACATTTAGTAAACAGATTTTAACAGATTATTGGGACTGCTTAGACACCTATCATCATAAAGGCTTAATATCCATTCTAAACGGGCGCTCCGGTGGCGTAGTGGATAGAGCGCGTACCATATTGGCTCAGGCCTTCGTTGCAGTGGTCACGGGTTCAAATCCGACCCGTGGACCTTTACTGCAGGTCACCCCCCCTCCCCTCTCTCTCTCTCTCTCTCCCCATTTCAACTCTGTACTGTCTAATAAAGCTTGAAAATGCCCAAAAATCCATTCTAAACATACTGTACATATTTATTAAAGACCTAAAAAAAGTTTTAGACACGCTTTATGAAACTGATCTATCTACTTGATTTCATCTCCTATACAACCATCTATAACGGCCATTATCTCAATATTAGGTTTTTTTACTCCGAATACTCCGAACCAAAAATCTCAACTTTTTATGATAAATTATGTTACAAATAAATAAGGTGTGAAATATTGAATAAATGACTTGCTTCAATAAGGAAATATTTATTTTAAAAGACTTGTAAACATAAAGATGTTCTTATAGACAGATAGATAGATAGATAGATAGATAGATAGATAGATAGATAGATAGATAGATAGATAGATAGATAGATAGATAGATAGATAGATAGATAGATAGATAGATAGATAGATAGATAGATAGATAGATAGATAGATAGATAGATAGATAGATAGACAGACAGACAGACAGACAGACAGACAGACAGACAGACAGACAGACAGACAGACAGACAGACAGAGTTAACAAAGGATACATCCATGTAGATCAACAGAAGGCGGGCTGTCTTCAGGGTGAGAGCTGAATAGGGGGAAAATAAATACGATCATCATGAGTATAAAATAAAATCCAATTCTCATTCAGACTATTAGATACGTTTGTTCAAATTAATAGAAAATAAACCGACATTTGCCACGAACAGAATAGCCGGCGGCGTTGAGCTTTGCAAGAACACCTTCAGCATTCATCATCTGTTTGTGAACAAGGACAGACAGGAGAGTCAAGGCAGGTTTATTTCTATAGCAACATTATTATATTCAGAGGCATGAAATACATC
This sequence comes from Ammodytes dubius, assembly GCA_026122265.1. Classification (NCBI taxonomy): domain Eukaryota; kingdom Metazoa; phylum Chordata; class Actinopteri; order Uranoscopiformes; family Ammodytidae; genus Ammodytes; species Ammodytes dubius. The sequence continues at coordinate 30,846,626 of CM047509.1, forward strand.
AAGATTAAAACACATCAAGTATTTGTAGGGGTGAAATAGTCACTCTTTTTTTTTTTAAGATATTTTTTTGGGCATTTTTATGCTTTTTTTTATTGATAGTGTAGAGACAGAGTTGAAATGGGGCAGAGAGGGGAGTGACATGCAGAGAACGACCGCGGGCTGGAAATCGAACCCGGGTCCGCTGCTGGCCGAGGCCCATGGAGGGGGACGCCCTACCAACTGAGCTAAGGGCGCCCCCGAAATAGTCACTCTTGTCGAAATTTGGACGATATCCCACTCGTAAAAATGGCCAAAAATAGTATTAGTTGAATGGCAGAAATGTCACCAAAAGTGCTAGATAATTACCTCACCCTTGGGCCATCTCTACATGCCTTTACTAACTAAATACTGGAGTGATAAAAACCATTTTAAAATCTTGATCATCAACAAATATGGAATTTAAGTATTATCACAATCACAAAACATTTTAGCATAACATTAATTTTATACTTCTGAAAAGATTTTAAATACCTCAGTACTGCTGTCTTCCTGTGAAAATAAAAAATAAAAAAAAAGTATCAGAAAAATATTCAGAATACTTTCAATGATCGGTTGATAAATAGACAGACAGACGGATGGACAGATAGATAGATAGATGGATAGATAGATAGATAGATAGATAGATAGATAGATAGATAGATAGATAGATAGATAGACAGACAGATACATAGATAGATAGATAGATAGATAGATAGATAGACGGATAGATATATAGATAGATAGATAGATAGATAGATAGATAGATAGACAGACAGACAGACAGACAGACAGACAGACAGACAGACAGACAGACAGACAGACAGACAGACAGACAGACAGACAGACAGACAGACAGACGGATGGACAGATAGATGGATGGATGGATAGATGGATAGACAGACAGACAGACAGAGCGGAAGGACAGATAGATGGATGGATGGATAGACAGACAGACAGACAGACGGAAGGACAGATAGATGGATGGATGGATAGACAGATAGACAGATAGACAGACAGACAGACAGACAGACAGACAGACAGACTGACAGACAGATAGATGTGAACAATACTTACTGACACACACATTTCTTCAGGGAACTTGTTACACTGTAGTTCGAGCGGCCAGGACACACCGAAGCTGGTCATCAGTCCCTCACAGCCCCGTCTGGCTCGCTCACAGAACGACCGGCACGGACGCTGCACCTCCCCCGCCACACACTGGGGCGCGTACACCCTGCACCCAAGAGATTTAGGCATGAGAAAACATATATTATTATTGTTATTTTTTTAAGTTTAAAGGTGCTCGGAGGAACTTTCAGTTTGTGTTAATTCTTGCACCTCCGTTGGAAAAAAAGGTGTAGTGTTTTTACCACGCCAGCTGTTGTTCCTGGGTGAGCGTATACCCATGACAAAGGCATTAAGAAAAACTATATAAAAACAGCATTCTTTGCACTGATGGTCTGGTTTGTTGTTACATGTAATTTATGATCGTCAGAGGACAAATTGGACTGTTTCAGAAATATTTCAAAGTTCCTCGTAGCACCTTTAAACAAACAAATATATCGCAAAACTAACAAAGACCAAAATATAAAAATTAAGAAAAGACACTTTTACTAAAAAAGTGGTGCTACGAGGAACTTTTAAATATTTCTGACACATTCAAATTTTCCCTCTGATGATCATAAATGACATTTTACAGCAAACGAGACCATCAGTGTAAAAGAATGCTATTTTTATATAGTTTTTCTTAATGCCTTTGCATTGGTATACGCTCACCCAGGAACAACAGGTGGCGTAGTAAAAAAACACTACCGCTTTTGTCCACAGGGGCGCGCAAGAATGAACACAAATGGAAAGTTCCTCATAGCAAAAAAAAAAAAAAAAAAAAAAAAAACCTGCACACGAAGATGCGTATGTCCAGCGCACACACAGTCTGCACGATGGAGTTGAAGAAAGACATCTTGACCACGGCTTCTCTCTGGCTGCTGTGTCCCAGCAGGTTGGGGGTGATGGTCATGTTGTAGGACAGGTCCTGTTGGCACATTGGGATGCTGATGGGCTCACAGATCCCCCCAGTGCTGCCCACTCCGTACTGAAACAACACACACAGGGACAACACACACACACACACACACACTGTCATTTTGAAGTCATTTTTACAGTTTTTAATGTTATAGAAGACAAATATTTTTCTTAAAATTTTTATTGAGGATTTTTATTTCATTTTTTGCATATTTAGGCTATATTTAATTTTTTTTTTTTAATTTTTACTATTATAATTGATTTATTAATATATGTAAATGTATCTATTTTGTAAATTTATTTTCCGATTTTCATTATTATTTATTTTTGTTTATCCCCCAAATTTGCATTGTACTGATCAGACAGACAGATACACGCACACACACACACACACACGCACACACACACACACACACACACACACACACACACACACACACACACACACACACACACACACACACACACACACACCCCCCCCCCCCCCCCCCCACACACACACACTTCATACTTACATGTTCGCAGGACTCGGTAGTAAACGCCTCACACCTTAGCGCTTGTGGCCACTGGAAGCCAAATCTGTCCATCAGTGATTGACAGTCGCTGCGGGCCTGTTCACAGAGCGTCCTGCAGGGCGGACGAGCTTTCCCAGACACACACTCGGGCGTGTACACGGAGCAGAGAAAGGGTTTGAGGTGAGGGGAGCACTCTACTCTCACCAGGGGGGCTAAGCTAAGCGATTCTATGGCTGCTTGGTCCTGCGTCTCGTGGCCCATAACGTTTGGTAGGACTGTTTCCGTGTAGGGAAGGCCTCTGCACAGCGGGACGGTGATCGGCTCACATTTGGCAGCCGGCGTTGGACCGAAGTCCAAATCCTGGAAAAAAAACCAAGAAATATCGATCAGGGAATTTTGAATGAACAATATTATTATTATTTATTTTTTTGGCATTTTCAAGCTTTATTGACAGTACAGAGTGAAATGGGGAGACAGGAGAGAGAGAGAGAGAGAGAGAGAGAGAGAGAGAGAGGGGGGGGATGACCTGCAGTAAAGGTCCACGGGTCGGATTTGAACCCGCGACCACTGCAATGGAGGCCGGAGACAATATGGTACACGCTCTATCCACTACACCACCGGAGTGCCTAATATTTTTGCCTTAGATAATGTTGCTCCTGCCCAATTTTTCTATATTTCTATATAACTTTTTTACTTGTGAATTTTGTTTTTTTATTTTGTCTCTTTTTACTTTTCCACTTTTTCTTGTCTTTGTTTTTTTGAATGTTCGCGTAAGTTATGTCTTGTCTTAAAACCACGTTCTTTAAAAAAAAGGAATAGATAAAAATGCTGTTCTCAAAAATACCAATAAATTCTACACATTGTAGCTTTAATGTCTTCATTATCTCGATCACAATATTTTTTGGTTTGACTGTTTATTTTTTTGCAATTCTGTCTTTGTTATAATATATACAAACCACTACACCTACAACTACTAAGAATTCATATTCAAAAATAGCATTCTCAATACACTGATGGTCTCGTTTGCTGTTACATGTCATTTAAGATCATCAGAGGAAAAATTTGACTGTTTCAGAAATATTTAAAAGTTCCTCGTAGCTACTTTAAGTCACTTAAAAGCATTCTTACCGGTTCACAGGACTCCGCGGTGAATAAATCACAGTTGAAGGAATCTGGCCAACGGAAGTCAAACTTGTTCATGAGAGATTCACATCCGGACCGCGCCTGATCAAGATTCAAGATGAAATAAAAGTTAATTTACTGTCACTCAATACGTGACGTTAGCACATGAATTAAACGATATTTCTGTCCAGCAGCGTAGGCTCATATTGACAGAAAGCAACACAGTTTACAGTAGAATAAATACATTACTAAACTTGAATAACTTAATACCATTATGAGATAATATGTAAAAGCTGTGAACTAACAAGAGTAGGCACCAATCATTAAACCTTAAGCTACATGTGAAACATTATACATTAAACATAGAGCGGGTCGGCCAATGATCGAAAGGTTGGCGGTTCGATTCCCGCCCTGCCGCTTGTGTCATGGTTGTTGTGTCCTTGGGCAAGGCACTTCACCCACCTTGCCTCGTGTGAATGTGTATGACTGCTGTATGTTTGAGGTGGTGGTCTGAGGGGCCGTAGGCGCTGAATGGCAACCACGCTTCCGCCACCGGTATGACTGTGTGTGAATGAATGGAACCTGGAACCCTGTAAAGTGCTTTGAGTGCCTAGAAAAGCGCTATATAAATCCATTCCATTACTATTATCTAGTCGGTTAAAATCAGTGATATACTTCAAATTGACAGGAAGCCATAGCCTACAGCATACAGTTTAAACAGAACAATAAATACATTACTAAGATAGAACAACTTAATACCTGTTCACAGAGCCTTTTGCAGGGAGGTTTAGCTTTCCCCGACACACACTCGGGCGCGTAGACAGAGCAGACAAAGGGCTTGAGTTGAGGGGAGCAGCCCACTTTAACAAGGGGTGAATATTGGTGTATCGCTTGTCCTGCTTCTGCCTGCGTCCTGTGGCCTAACCTGTTGGGCAGGACGGTCTCTGTGTACCCCAGGCCTTGGCACAGAGGCACAGTCAGAGGTTCACATGTTCCCGTCGGTGATGGCTGGAGAACCGGGTTGTTTTGAGGCCGCGACGAAGAACCCTGCAGACAAAAACATTTACTGTCGTTTGATATTTTACTATAGGAAAGGCAAGTTTATTTCTATAGCACAATTCAGACACAAGGCCATTCAAAGTGCTTTACAGGGTCATGAATTACATCAAGATTAAAATGCATCAAGTATTGTAGGCCTACTTTCTACTAGAGTAATATGAGGAGTTTAAAGGAGTAGAAGTAAGTGATATTTCTTGTGATAATATCCATGTTAAATCACTCTATAATATAGAACCCTGGAGAAAAGAAAATTTTTTATATGAATTGTCACGCTCTTGTTACTTATGGCACACAGGTAGATGGCTTTTAAACACCTTACATACCTGTAGGCTACACATACATTACCGAATTAATAAATGAATAGGCCTACATAATGAATACATCGCTCGGTGTCCTTGCCCCCCTCATACTAACCTGCACACAGTTAGACTCCGCCCCCTCATACTAACCTGCACACAGTTAGACTCCGCCCCCCACACTAACCTGCACACAGTTAGACTCCGGCAGAGCTTCACAGCGCAGTCTGGAGGGCCAGGTCAGCCGCTTGGCCCTGACCGTGGCCTCGCAGTCCGTCTTCACTTTCTCACACAGCGCGCGGCACGGCTTCAGACGGTTGTCGTCGTCAGGGTTACATTCAGGGACCGCGACGCGACACATCAACGTGGCGACCTCCGCCGAGCAAGCGCTCTCCACTATCGGCCCCAGCTGCGTCAAGCTGTAGCCCAAAACCCCGCTAGGATGGAGGGAAGTGCTGTACCCCACACCTTGGCAGAAAGTGGCCGTGAGGGGTCTGCAGTTTGACCTGTCGTTCCCCCTGCTGCCCTGGGTCTTTACGGGAGACACAATGATCAAGATCAAGCCCAACAGGACGATTATAGGGGAAGCCTGGGGGGGGGGGGGGGGGGCATGGCCCCCTGAAATCTTACTGGCCACCCCAGTGCCTGCCCCCCCCAGTTCAGTTTGCAATTTTCAAGTACTAAATTAATGGTAGGACTGTGGCCACTAGAACTGGTCTCTGGTCAGCAAAGGTCTTGTAAACAGCATAAGTGTGCTTGTGAAATGCGTGCCACCCATGCATGTGTATAGGCAGGTGTCCCAGCAGATTTTTGAAATCTGAATAAAAAAAATAAAGTTTGTAGTTAACAAGTGTAACATGTTCTTAGCAAGGGCAGAATTTCATAAATAAAGGTTTATTTTTTAGCAAGATATTTGGTCAAAAGCTAGTTGTCATCCGTCCCTCTGTCCAGTTGTTAGGCATCTGGCTGCTAGCAAGTTATATTGTCTTGCTAATTTTACCATTCATCTGAACTGAAATAAATATTAGGAGGTGGAGTTGGAAGTCCACGAATGAGAGAGTTTCTACTAACAAGACTGTGATTTAGGACCAACTGGCACGCTCACAAATCAATAAGATTTTCACACAAACACACACACACACACACACACACACCACCCCACACACACACAGTTCCAAACTGGTCCCAGGGCAGCCTTACATAGGCTGTCAGTGGCGATTCCAGGAATTTCTTACTGGGGTGGCCAAGGTGGGCCACAGAGCTAGAGTGGGGTGGCCAAGGTGGGCCACAGAGCTAGAGTGGGGTGGCCATCGCACCCCTGAATGAATAGCATGTGATATGCTGTACAACCAATTCAAAGATGATTTATAATCCCAAATGCCCAAATCATGTTAGTATCCATTGTAATGTTTGTCAGAAAACTAAACCCCTGAAGGGGGGTCTGGGGGCATCCCCCCAGACGATTTCTTTGTGTTTTTAACATGTAATCTAAGCATTCTGGTGCATTCTGGAGAAGAGAATAAAGGAAAAAGTCAATATTTATTTAATTTCAGATGAATGGTAAAATTAGCAAGACAACATAACTTGCTAGCAGCCAGATGCCTAACAACTGGACAGAGGGACGGATGACCACTAGCTTTTGACCAAATATCTTGCTAAAAAAATTAACCTTTATTTATGAAAGTCTGCCCTTGCTAAGAACATGTTACACTCGCTAACTACAAACTTTATTTTTTTTATTCAGATTTCAAAAATCTGCTGGGACACGTGCCCATACACATGCATGGGTGGCACGCATGTCACAAGCACACTTATGCTGTTTTCAAGACCTTTGCTGACCAGAGACCAGTTCTAGTGGCCACAGTCCTACCATTGATCTAGTAGGCCTACTTGAAAATTGCAAACTGATCTCATATCAGTGGATTGGAGTGTTTGTGTGATGAACTTGGCAACTACCAATCAAAAAAAAGTTAAGAAAGAAAAAAATTAATAGGCTACATATCATCTCTGAACTAGGCTACATATCAGGAAAAAATAAATAAAACATCTTGACTGGGGGGGCCACTCAGGTGGCCAGTAAGATTTCAGGGGGGACCATGCCCCCCCCCCTTAAATCGCCACTGCTACCTGCTGTACACATACATTACCGAATTAATAAATGAATACATAATGAATACATCGCTCGGTTTCCTTGCCCCCTCATACCAACCTGCACACAGTTAGATTCAGGCAGAGCTTCACAGCGCAGTCTGGAGGGCCAGGTCAGCCGCTTGGCCCTGACCGTGGCCTCGCAGTCCGTCTTCACTTTCTCACACAGCGCGCGGCACGGCTTCAGACGGCTGTCGTCGTCAGGGTTACATTCAGGGACCGCGACGCGACACATCAACGTGGCGACCTCCGCCGAGCAAGCGCTCTCCACTATCGGCCCCAGCTGCGTCAAGCTGTAGCCCAAAACCCCGCTAGGATGGAGGGAGGTGCTGTACCCCACACCTTGGCAGAAAGTGGCCGTGAGGGGTCTGCAGTTTGACCTGTCGTTCCCCCTGCTGCCCTGGGTCTTTACGGGAGACAGAATAACCAAGATCAAGCCCAACACGACTGAAAAGAATAAAAGCTGCATTGTGCTGCAAAGCGATGTCTCAAGAACTGGAGTTGTGCTGGTTAAGAAAAGATGTTGGGGAGGTTTTAAGGGCCAATGTGTGTGTGTGTGTGTGTGTGTGTCTCTCTCTTTCTGTGTGTGTGTGTGTGTCTCTCTCTCACACAGAGAGAGAGAGAGAGAGTGTGTTTGTCTTGTGTGTGTGTGTGTGTGTGGGCTACATTGCTTCTTAGGAGGTGGAGTTGGAAGTCCACGAATGAGAGAGTTTCTACTAACAAGACTGTGATTTAGGACCAACTGGCACGCTCACAAATCAATAGGATTTTCACACAAACACACACACACACACACACACACACACACACACACACACACACACACACACACACACACACACACACACACACACACACACACACACAGTTCCAAACTGGTCCCAGGGCAGCCAGTATCCCTCAGTGAGAAGGTTTTTGAACATCTGGAGGTGATTTTGTGCTTCGTTCTGTGTAACTTTGGGGGGTAAGGAGTTCTGTGTGTGTGTGAGTGTGTGTGTGCTTGTGTGTGTGTGCTTGTGTGTATGTGTGTGTGATTGAGTGTGTGTGTGCGTACTTGTGTGTGCTTGTGTGCGTGTGTGAGGTGTGTGCTTGTGTATGTGAGTGAGTGTGTGTGTGTGTGTGTGCGTACTTGCGTGTGAGTGTGTGTTTCTCTGTGTGTGTGTGCGTGCTTGTGTGTGTGCATTATGCCTTTGCTTAAGGAGTTTGCAATAAGAAGTTAAACAAAGGCTGGCACAGCAAAAACAAACTTCTAGATGGAAAGTATTTCGACACTAATAAGGTCGAGAAAACAGAGTGTTATTAACAACAACAACTGTGTCTCTCTCTCCGGCTCTCTGGAACTTTGAATTACACAATAAACATGTGGCGTTCTGTTAGTTTACCGTAAAGAGGATGACTTGATTGTTTTATGAAGGCCTTCAAAATCATTTCCGTTTGTTGACTTTCTTGACTTTTACTTTGTTGTGCCCGAGGTGAATTTATTTGTCACAACACTGAACATTATGAACAACATGTGGTTTTGTTTGGCTTTGTACAGAAGAGTATGAGGACTATGGGAGAGAAAGAAATTAAGAAGAGGAAGTTCTCTTTCAGTATGCACTCCGAGAATAAACTCAAAATGTCCAGAATAGTTCGGTAAGAGGTTACATTCTCTGCACGGTGTTGGGCTTGAGGTCGGATGTAAGGTTGTGCGTGTGTGTGTGTGTGTGTGTGTGTGTGGGGGGGAAACACACACACACACACACACACACACACACACACACACACACACACAGACAGACACACAAATTAATATGTGCAAAATCTTTTTTTTTTTTAAATATTCCTCATTATTTTTTTTTATTTTTTTTACAAACAACAAACACATTTTCAAAGTATTGGTTTTGTTCATTAAGTTACAGACATACTACTGTAGTAACGCAGAAAAACATGATTTCCACTTCGGTGCTTTACAAAAGCAGTAAGAAGTATTAAAAAAACAAAAAAACAAGCAAAAGCACAAACACACACAGTACCATGAAAAACAAAAACCAAACATGACAACTTCCATGTGCCGTACAAATTAGATCCATATCAGGTTTATGAAAGGGAGCAGAAGTTACAGCAGTAGGTGTGTGTGTGTGTGTGTGTGTGTGTGTGTGTGTGTGTGTGTGTGTGTGTGTGTGTGTGTGTGTGTTGTGTGTGTGTGTGTGTGTGTGTGTGTGTGTGTGTGTGTGTGTGTCTGTCTATTGTCACATTTCATTTTCATTATTAAATATATCTGAAGACAAAGGCTGAAATCAAAATAACCTTAAAGTAGCTACGAGGAACTTTCAAATATTTCTGAAACAGTCTCATTTTTCCTCTGATGATCATAAATTACATGTAACAGCAAACGAGACCATCAGTGCAAAGAATGCTATTTTTATATAGTTTTTCTTAATGCCTTTGTCATGGGTATATGCTCACCCAGGAACAACAGCTGGCGTAGTAAAAACACTACCGCTTTAGTCCAAAGGGGGGCGCTAGAATTAACACACACTGAAAGTTCCTCGGAGCAGGATTCCTTGTGTAGTGTAACTTTAAAGGGCACTACACTTTTCTAAATTCAAATTGCATTGTCAAATTTGAGTAAAAAAAAAAAAAGTATCTTCACAGTTAAACAGCTGAATAAAAAGAAGAATACAGGCTGCTCCGATGGTGTAGTGGATAGAGCGTGTACCATATCGGCTCCAGCCTTCGTTGCAGTGGTCGTGGGTTCAAATCCGACCCGTGGACCTTTACTGCAGGTCATCCCCCCCCACCCCCCTCCCTCTCTCTCTCTCTCTCTCTCTCTCTCCCCATTTCAACTCTGTACTATCTGATAAAGCTTGAAAATGCCAAAAAAATAAATAAAAATTACATAAAAAAAAAAGAAAACAAAAATCCCGTGTTTCTCCTCTCTATCGACTCGGCTTCTGAGCCACCAGCACAAAGTTTCTTGGAGACATCTTTGGGTCGAAGAGAGGAACCAGCTGACTGTCCACGCCTGCAGACAGACGAGGTTTACAGTTAAAGGTGCAGTCAGTGATTCTGGAGAACGCTTGTTGTCAAAATTACTTTTTTGTCAAAATCAGTGAATATCTCCTCATGATCTGCTACCTGTCTGTACTGTGTGTGTGTGTCTGTCTGTCTGTCAGTTTGTCTATCTGTATTCCTGTCTGTCTGTCCGTCCATCCATCCATCCATCTATCCATCTATCTATCTATCTATCTATCTATCTATCTATCTATCTATCTATCTATCTATCTATCTATCTATCTATCTATCTATCTATCTATCTATCTATCTATCTATCTATCTATCTATCTATCTATCTATCTATCTATCTATCTATCTATCTATCTATCTATCTATCTATCTATCTATCTATCTATCTATCTATCTATCTAATCTATCTATCTATCTATCTACCTACCTACCTACTATCTATCTATCTATCTATCTATCTATCTATCTATCTATCTATCTATCTATCTATCTATCTATCTATCTATCTATCTATCTATCTATCTATCTATCTATCTATCTATCTATCTATCTATCTATCTATCTATCTATCTATCTATCTATCTATCTATCTTTCTTCACTAATCTATCGCTCACGTTCTCTTGCAGGTATATCATCTGTCCAGTAGTATCAGTGTTTCCCCGCGGGCGCCAGCAGCAGGCTGATGCTGAAGTAAACCACCACTCTGCTCTGCTCAGCCAACATGGCCGCCGCCCGGCCCGCGTCCAGGGGCAACGCACGGGGCAGGCCCACACGGGGCAGGCCCAGGCACGCATACCTGAGATACAATGGTATAAACAATGATAGGTAGGCAGGCAGAGAGACAGACAGACAGGTAGGCAGGAAGACGCACAAAAGGATAGACACAGACAGACACACGCACTCTTAATTTATTTACTTTTTTTTTAATATATACTGTATGAAGTTTTATTTTTCCCTTACCTTTTGTTTTATTTTATTACTACTACTTTACTTATTTGATCCTTTTGTTAAACTTATTGCACTATATCCCAGACGGGACCGAGGATAGCAACGTTACAGCTCGAACAGAAGGCAATTCAGATTCTGTTGTTGTATGGACAAACTTAAAGGTGCACTATGTAACTTTGGGTGTGTCAGAGAGGTGAACATTTTCTAAGGTATACTCTCATAAACTAATAAATAAACAAAGAGATGATACATAGACGGACGGAGACGGACGGACGGACGGACGGACAGACAGACAGACAGACAGACGGGACGACAGACAGACAGACAGACAGACAGACAGACGAGACAGACAGACAGACAGACAGACAGACAGACAGACAGACAGACAGACAGACAGACAGACAGACAGACAGACTCACTCGTTGAATGTTAGCAGATGACTTTTCTTGATGGTCTGTATCCCGGCCCTGCGTAGATCTGGCCGTGCGTCTCTGATGAAGTGTTCCAGCGTCGCCCGGTAACAGTGTGACCGTAGCAACAGGCTTCCCTCACGCAGCCGCTCCATGTAGTCCTCTATGGCGTGACACGCCCCCTCTCGCGCCTTCAAATCAAAACACTTTGTTTATATAGCACTTTCTATACAATCTAAACTTTACCTGCGTTCCAGTCCCCATACTATCTACGAGTTAGTATGGTAGGATGGGGGTGGTAGGATGGCCTAGAGGTAAGGTGGCCGACCAGTAACCATGAGGTCGCTGGTTCCTCCTCCCAGTAACCATGAGGTCTCTGGTTCCTCCTCCCAGTAACCATGAGGTCTCTGGTTCCTCCTCCCAGTAACCATGAGGTCTCTGGTTCCTCCTCCCAGTAACCATGAGGTCGCTGGTTCGATCCCCGGCACCGGACAGGAGGGTGTGAGTTGTAAAACTAGCAGAGGCTGGTATTGTGTCTACGGTGCCCACCATCTCTACCATTGTGTCCTTGAGCAAGACACTGAACCCCAAACTGCTCCAGGGGCGCTGTACTGCGGCTGACCCTGCGCTCTGACCCCCTCCGAAGTGTGGTAACTTGAGAGGGGATATGCGATAAGACAAATTTCAATGTGCCTCGTGTACAACTGACAAATAAAGATAACTTAACTTAACTAACTTAACTTAACTTAGAAAACAGATTTAGGATGTCCCGATTCTTGAGGCCAGATTTAGGATGTTTAGAAAGACCCAGATGTCCTACTTCATGCGGCCAAGATTGTTAGTGTTGAAAAGTGCATCCTATTTGGGCGATTCTGACCCACAATCCATTGCAAACCTGAAGTGACGTCACATCGACGGAGCCTCAATATGAAAACAAACGGGGACGCGACGGATATAAAAGCAAGAGGCAAGATCCAGGCGCAATGTTATGATGAAATAAATAAGTAAAAGTATGTCCCAATTGTAGCATACTGCATCCTAGCTAGATTATTTTTATGGTCAGATGTAGTATGTAGAATAGAAAAAAGAAAGAGTATGCGATTCGGAACACAGGGTCTATTTATATTGCACTTTTCATACAAGCAAATGTAACTCGAAGGGCTGTGTTCGAAACTGCCTACTAATGTGCTCCCTTCTACATACTCAACATGTATATACTAGAGACTAAACACTAAATCATTTAAAATAAAGAGATAAAATACTTAGAAGCTCTTCACAGTGGCTCATAAGAACATACACACTACATTACCTTATAGGACAGCTGGTGTCCGGGCAACCCAGACACACACTCACTCATCGGGTAACCGCACTGGGACTGTGAGTCCTGGCCCGCTGGGTGGAAGGGTTGGGACTATCTGGAAGGGCAAAAAATATAATAATTAAGATTATTATAAAAAAAAATGTAAAGCGTATTTTTTTATTAGACAGTACAGAGTTGAAATGGGAAGACAGAGAGAGAGAGAGAGAGAGAGAGAGAGAGAGAGGGGGGATGACCTGCAGTAAAGGTCCACGAGTCGGATTTGAACCCGCGACCACTGCAACGAAGGCCGGAGCCGATATGGTACACGCTCTATCCACTACACCATCGGAGCGCCCGAGGAACTTTTAAATATTTCTGAAACAGTCTCATTTTCCCTCTGATGATCATAAATGACATGTAACAGCAAACGAGACCATCAGTGCAAAGAATGATATTTTTATATAGTTTTTCTTAATGCCTTTGTCATGGGTATACACTCACCCAGGAACAACAGCTGGCGTAGTAAAAACACTACCACATTTGTTCAAAAGGGGGCGCTAGAATAAACACAAACTGAAAGTTCGTCTTAGCACCTTTATATGATTATGCAATTGATTTGAGAACATCCTGCATTTATTTAACTTTTTAATACTATTGTTTCTCTTAACAGCATGACTTTAAATCTAAGCCTAATTGAACTGAGAAAACAAGGAAAAACGCAAATAAATAAGTGAAAAATATATTAAAAAATTACAAAAAAAAAATATAATCATAATAATCATAATCGAGGGAAATTTAAAAAAATCATAATTAAAATTAAAATGTAATTAATCTTGCGGCCCTACCTCCTGGCACCAGCCCTGGCGGAGAGGGGTCTTCTCTGGTGGATATCTTCATGTAGCAGCAGGCGACTGAGGTGATGCCGCGCACATGAGGGCAGGACACAAAATGGCGGAGCAGTGTGGCGCTGAGGTCCCCACAGGCATGAAGACCGGTCAGGACAAAGTCTGAATTCTGCTAGAATAGAGTAGAATAGAATAAAATAAAATAAAATAAAATAGAATAAAATAAAATAAAATAAAATAAAATGAAATGAAATGAAATGAAATGAAATGAAATGAAATGAAATAAAATAAAATAAAATACTTTATTGTAATTTTATTTATACAGGTAAACAACCATGACACAAGTGGCAGGGCGGGAATCGAACCACCAAAATGTGTGAATATAACTGAGAATCATTTACATTTGACTTTTCTTGCGACGTCCAATCAAAATCAAGCGCGCCTGAATCAGTGTGTGTGGGTCCAGGTTGCTCAGAGCAACGCGGCCTCTTGCTGCTAGGCCCGGGTGGGGTTAGCGGACTGTTGATAGGCCCGGGTGGAGTTAGCGGACCTTCGTTGTCACTCAGCTGTTTGAAGAAGGATTCCCATGATGCTTTGGGGTTGACCCAACCGACCACGTGTCTGGGAGAGAACTGGGAGAGTGAGGCCACGGAGGAGCAGTCCTAGGAAGAAGAAATATGTTTATTTAATAAAAAAATACTTAATTTTTTGGAATTTTACTTTACTTTTACTTTATACAACACAAACAAAGAACTGGAGACAATTTATTTTGTTATTTTATTTTAAACATGTGACAGTGAATAAAAAATTAAAATGTTGTCTATGTAATATGTAATCTTCAATATACCTTTTAAACCTTTTAAAGTTACGGTTCGGATCCGATCATTGTTTTTGAGTCACAATCAACAAAAGACAAAGATAACTAGACAATTATCATTTTGTTATTTTATCTTAAAGGTGCAGTGTGTAATATGACATCATCAAGAAAGTTCTACAAAGTTCTAGAATGCAACACTCCCTGGGTAACCCCAACCCTTTAGAATAATAACAGAAGCTACAGTGGCCTTCAAGGACAAGAACAATTCTAAATTTTAAACAATGCACCTGATGGCATTCCAACTATGACACTTTCAAGATGGCGGCACTAGGCCTTGGTCCAAGATATGCAGAAATATGGACATATATGAGACCCTTTCTAAGGGAAAAAATAATAATTCAAAAAATGTTTTCAGCTATTATGCACTAAATTAAATGTACTTATGGATATTCTAATTACTTTCTACAAAATCTGCTAGGAAATAAAACCCAAAATTCTACACACTGCAGGTTTAAACATGGACAGTGAATTAAATA
>CM047509.1:30866671-30884171 GCA_026122265.1 Ammodytes dubius
AAGAGGAAATATCAGTATTTCAGCACATGTCTAGATGACTAAAAGGTTGGTAGGTAAATTCTTGGTGTTTAATAACTAACACAATTTATTGAGATAATATTAAAGTCACATAAGGGGGCGCCCTTAGCTCAGTTGGTAGGGCGTCCCCCCCATGGGCCTCGGCCAGCAGCGGACCCGGGTTCGATTCCAGCCCGCGGTCGTTCTCTGCATATCACTCCCCTCTCTGCCCCATTTCAACTCTGTCTCTACACTATCAATAAAGCATAAAAATGCCGAAATAAAAATATCTTAACATTAAAGTCACATATTATTTTTTGGCTTTTAAATTGTGCTTTTTGAATCATGCAAATTAGAAATGATATTGTTCAACATTTCAACTACATCTTCTCACCAAAAAAAATACGAAAATAAATAAGTCAAGATTTGTAAAAAAAAAAAAAAAAAGAATCTCTAAACCCAAAGCAATGAATGTGTTTTTATCTACAGTTTTTTCTTAATCTGAATTCTGAACAGTTTAAAAAAATATCTTAAATCTTACCTCACATTAAAGACCTACTTCACCGGTGGGAATATGAAGGTGTATTGAACTCTGAGATCCTATGTAGTATAAATGTGCAAACATTTCAGAAATTGGTTCATCCTAGCCCGAGAAAAGGCAGAACGATGTTTTTATGGTCTCACTGTCTAACCCTACATTTTCCCATGTTTGACATCACACATGGGAAAATGTTGGGTTAGGATTAACAGGACAGCTGGGCCAAGGGAAGACTGAGGGAAGACTGAGGGAAGAAAAACCTCATTCACTATATTATAATAGGGATTTTATAATGATAGAACGGCGATTCCGTATGGATGAAGTATTCCTTTAAAGGGGCACTGTGTAATATGACATCATCAAGAAAGTTCTAGAATGCAACGCTCCCTGGGTAACCCCACCCCTTTTGAATAATAACAGAAGCTACAGTGGCCTTCAAGGACAAGAAAAATTCTAAATTCTAAACAATGCACCTGATGACATTCCAAAAACATGGATTCCTCCATAAGACTTGCCTGCTCAATGTACAAAATGTAATATTAATATTTGTAATTCTCCGCTCAGGAGGATAATTCAGATTATTGGCAGAGGTGATTTTACACCAATGAGGACATATTTATGAATGAGGATATTGATTTTAGCTAATAAATTACTTAAAATGTTACACAGTGCCCCTTTAAGCTGTAGGAACCCTGTATTGTAAAACCAGTTTGATAACGTTGTGTTTGTGTTGCAGGATGCTCCGATTAAACCGGTTTCAGTCGACACGAAGTGGACGACGGAAGATTTAAAAGAATTGTCCTGGAAGTCACAGTAAGCAGAAGAACTACGAAATACACTTTGTTTTTAGCTTTTAAAGTGCGTTAAGGAAACAAACTTACTGCTAATTTGTTGGATTTAAACAAAAACAAAAACTCGTAACTTGTTGGAGCATGTCGGACATTTTGATCAATGTGTCTTATTCTGGTGGCGACGCTCCGCCAAGGCAGAGGGAAGAGCCAGTGAGCGAATTCAGGAAGAAAAAGCGACTTCGTAAAAAGCTTCGGCAGTTACAATCGAAAGGCCTCGTCCTCCACGGCGGTAAACAAACACACCACAACAACCACCATCATAACGCAATGGGCAGTGGCCGGTCCAGGAAGGCCCACCAGCACCAACAAGCGCCTAGGCAAAATGGAGAATTGTTTACAACTCCCTCCACACACGCAGACAGGAGTTTACCTCACACTAGCAGCACAGAGAGCACACTCAGCCTGCCTTCACTCACTGTCACCGTGGTCAACAACAAACATGGCGGAGCATCACCGAAGGATTCTGTGGACAACGCGACTGCCTCTTCCTCTTCCTCTTCTCCTCCCACTGTGGTTTCATTGGCGGACAATCGCAGACAATTTAAAGGTGCGTACCGAATACACCTCCAGCTACTAGTATAAGAGGGTACGATATAGAAGTTACCTACTGTAAAACTTTCTAGTTTTGTAAATCTAATTGATTACATTGTTAAAAATGGTGGAGTCATTCAGTGATTCTGGAGAACGCTTGTTGTCAAAATCGCTGTATAAGAGTGTGATACGATATAGAAATGACCTACAGTATATCTTCCATTCTTAGAGTTGATTATATTGTTAAAGGTGCAGTGTGTAATATGACATCATCAAGAAAGCTCTACAAAGTTCTAGAATGCAACGCTCCCTGGGTAACCCCAACCCTTTAGAATAATAACAGAAGCTACAGTGGCCTTCAAGGACAAGAACAATTCTAAATTTTAAACAATGCACCTGATGACATTCCAACTATGACACTTTCAAGATGGCGGCACTAGGCCTTGGTCCAAAATATGCAGAAATATAGACATATATGAGACCCTTTCTAAGGGAAAAATAATAATTCAAATTTTTTTTTTCAGCTATTATGCACTAAATTAAACATCCTTATGGATATTATAATTACTTTCTACAAAATCTGCTAGGAAATAAAACCCCAAATTCTACACACTGCAGGTTTAAAGGTGCAGTGTGTAATACCAGAATATTTTGTGGCATTCGAGTGGTTACATTTCTGGATTGCAACGCTCCCTTGCTACTTTCTATTTTTATAATTCTGATTGATTATATTGTTAAAATGATGGAGTCAGTGATTCTGGAGAACGCTTGTTGTCAAAATCACTTTTTGTTAAATTTAGTGAATGTCTCCTCACAATCTGCTACCTGTCCGTACTGTGCGTGCATGAGAAAAAAAATATAAATTGTTAATACACAGCCTAGGCTCTGTAAACGGGCATGTTGCTAGCCACACTGTGCCCCTTTGTTTACACGCCAGTTTGACTGATTTTGACATCAAGCGTTCTCCAGAATTGCTCACTCCACCTTTTCAAGAGAAATAACAAAACAGAGACAAAAAAAAAAAATAATAATATTCTACCCACTAACCTTGTATCATCTTTTTTATTCAGTGTTTAGTGGCCATAAACCCATATATTTGATATATCTATTCCTACCAAGTCTGTTGTGAAAAATGCCAATAAAAATCTACACACTGTTCCTTTTTAAGAGAAATAAAAGAACGAATATTCTACCCACCAACCTTGTATCGCACAACAACTCCTAAAGAGCCTCCATAATGGCGATAGTGAGCCTGCAATCGGTGTATGGATGTGTGTGTGAATGGAAACGTGTGAATGGGAGCAGGTCTCCCTTGAAAAAGATTCTCCGGTCTCAATGGGATTTACCTGTATAAAAAAAAAATAAAAAATAAAATAAAATGTTGCCCTAATGCCCTCTTCCTTTTTCGTCTCTCAGTGTCTCATGGCCATAAACCCACAGCCCTGCAAACCCCCCTGGGAAACCCCTCCAAGTACGTGGCGATGGACTGTGAGATGGTGGGCACGGGGCCCAAGGGCAGCATCAGCCAGCTGGCGCGCTGCAGCGTGGTCTCCTACGACGGCGACGTCATCTACGATAAGTTCATCAACCCGTCGGCGCCCGTCACAGACTACCGCACGCGCTGGAGCGGCGTCCGGCGCTGTGACCTGGTCAACGCCAAGCCCTACGCAGAGGCACGCAAAGAGGTAGGCACTAGGACAGCATGGTAACACTTTACTATAGGGTAGCAAAGTGGTAGGCACTAGGACAGCATGGTAATACTTTACTATAAGGGTAGCAAGGAGGTAATGATACTAACACTTTACTATGGGGTAGAAAAGAGGTAGGCACTAGGACCATGTTGTACTTTACTATAAGGGGAGTAAGGAGGTAGGCACTAGGACCATGTTGTACTTTACTATAGGGTAGCAAAGAGGTAGGCACTAGGACAGCATGGTAACACTTTACTATAGGGTAACAAAGAGGTAGGCACTAGGACCATGTTGTACTTTACTATAAGGTAGCAAAGTGGTAGGCACTAGGACCACGTTGTACTTTACTATAAGGGGTAGCAAAGAGGTAATGATACTAGCACTTTACTATAAGGGGAGTAAGGAGGTAGGCTCTAGGACAGCATGGTAGCACTTTACTATAAGGGTAACAACGAGGTAATGATACTAGCACTTTACTATAGGGAAGCAAGATATTCACTGATTTTGACAACAAGTGTTCTCCAGAATCGCTGACTGCACCTTTATATTAACAGCTTGTGTCTTGTATGTCTGTCTGTCTGTCTGTCTGTTCTGTCTGTCTGTCTGTCTGTCTGTCTGTCTGTCTGTCTGTCTGTCTGTCTGTCTGTCTGTCTGTCTGTCTGTCTGTTCTGTCTGTCTGTCTGTCAGATCCTGCGTCTGTTCATGGGGAAGGTTGTGATTGGTCACGCCATTCATAACGACTTCAAGGTTCTGAACTACTGCCACCCTGCTCCCCTGACTCGGGACACCTCGCGCATCCCGCTGCTCAACACCAGAGCCGGCTTCGCTGAGACCGAGGTCGCCTCGCTCAAGAGACTCACCAAGAGGATCTTCAACCGGGACATACAGGTGGGTCTGACTATACATTACACTAGAGCTGCAACGATTAATCGACGAATCGATTATTAATCGATTATTAAAATAATCGCCAACTATTTTGATAATCGATTAATCGTTTTGAGTAATTTTAAATAAAAATTTTCCAAATTCTCTGATTTCAGCTTCTCGAATGTGAATATTTTCTGGTTTCTTTAATCCTATTATGACAGTAAACTGAAATATCTGTGTGTTTTGGACATAACAATACATTTGAGGACGTCAACATTGTCTTTGGAAAATTTATCAACATTTTTCACCATTTTCTGACATTTTACGGACCAAAATACTAACCGATTAATAATCGTTAGTTGCAGCCCTACATTACACTACCATCCCAACCCAGAAACATTTGCAAGACAAGGCAAGTGTATTTCTATAGCACAATTCAGACACAAGGCCATTGAAAGTGCTTTACAGCAGGGTTTTCAAAGTGTGAGAGAGTGAGCCCCCCCTCGGAGAACAAATTTCAGCGGTTTTCTAAATCCCTGTGTGTTTTGAAAGATCTTTTTATTTTATTATTTTACAAACTTAAACATATTTTTGAAACATTCTAAAAAAAATTGTGTTTTTAAACACATTTTTTAATACATCTTAACATCTTAATCCAGTGTTTTAATCCTGCTTCCTTTAAGCGTGGATAGTAGTGACTGAGTGTGCAGCGGAGTGAGAAAGATAGACAGACAGACTTGCCCAAATTATTGACTAGTTAAATGTCATTCACACACCCAGTGTTTTTTCGCTAGTGCCTCCAATGTCCTGCTGGAGGAAAATAGTAGCCAGTGGAGAACCAGACCCTCCTAGGGTGGTCCGGGGGTATGCCCCCCCCGTGAGATTTTTTTGCATGAATCTGGTGCACTTTGAGAGGAAAATTAAGAGGCTAAATCTTGAAATTTTGTGTGTGAACAAATAATTTGGAGACACTGGGTCGGATGAATTAGAAGCTATTGAAGAAAGACACATGGATTTTCCATAAAAATATTAATTTAAAATAAAATAAAACTTATGCAGGGTCCTCTGGGTTGGGCTTGGAGCTCTTTTTCTTTTACGGGACATATTTTTCTGTAATATAATGAATGCATTTAAATGCAGTGTGAGGAAAGAAGCAGAAGAACTCTTATCCAGCTATGCCGTGATCTTAATATAAAAAACACAAACTAATTTTTTTTTTTTTTTCACATATTCATCTGTGCCCCCCCTGCCATAACCCCGCGCCCCACAGTTTGATAACCACTGCTTTACAGGGTCAAGAAATACATCAAGTATAGAATAGACATTAGAAAAGTGAATGAGTAGAAATAAGACAGAGGTGGCCTTAACAGGGATATACAGGTTTGGGACTATTTTTTCTTTTATTTCATGTATCTTATATGATGTTTTGTATTGTCTCTTGTGCAGCACTTTGGTCAATTGATGTTGTTTTTAAATGTGCTATAGAAATACATTTGACTTTGACTTTTTTATTATTTACTTTGACTGACTGACTATACATTACACTACCATCCCAACTCAGTTAGAAATGTTGTCACTAGTTTATATTCTAAAACCAAAATGTTCATTCTACTCAAACATATGCCTATAAATAGTGAAACGAGAGACACTGAACATTTGGAGTGGTCTCTTCATTCCAGAGCTGTATATAAAATAAAGTGTCCTCTCTTGTTTTTACACTTCTTGAATATAAAACTAGAAAACCCAAAAAAAAAAATATATAAATAAAATAAAATGTCCTCTGTTGTGTTCTCAGAAAGGACGTAAGGGCCACTCAAAGTTATTAGGGCCCGAGCACCGACCGGTGCGAAGCCCTATTGAAACCGCAAGGATTTTTATTCTTATTACGTTTCTTAATGGTTTTTGGCACTTTTCACCCCCTTCCCGTCATGCATAACTTGAAATTTTTTGGTGTACCCATCAGACCTGCAAAAAATAGCAACTTATCGTTGGTTTCCAAAAGAAACGGCGCCCCTATGGCCAGAACAGTTTTTCAGGAAATGCATGCTCAAAAATTGGGCTAGAAGCCTGAAATTTTAGGACAACACGTAATGGCCCAAGGCGCACATAAATGCAATTTTATGTCATTAGCCAAAATCAACAGGAAGTCGGCCATGTTGGATTTAGTGCCTAAAATCGCCAAAACCATAATTTCGCATTTCGACGAACTCGTCCTAGAGTTTTTACGCCAGGGACGTCAAACCACTGCTCAAGTACTCAAAACGCTTGCCCGATGTTAGATTGCGAAAAGATTTCAAGAACACAGTAGTACCAGTGATCTATTGGGGGTCAAAGTTGACGTAAACATCATAATTAACGAACCTCATGAAACTTTAATTCATCATAACTCAGGCTGTGTTATACCTAGCTGCACCAAATTAATAACCGAAATGTATCTTTGCAGGCCCCACAAAAAATCCTCTTGAAGCCCCACCCCGAAATCAACAGGAATTTTTTTAAAGTGAAATATGTGAATTTCTGGCTCTCAAATCATCAAAATGTTCAAAAATTAATAACTCCTAGCAGGAACATATTTAGAAAAACGACCACTGTAGGGACACTCATCTATCATGGAATATACACCACAAAAAATTTTGTTTGATTCCGAATAACTATGACGAGATGGGAGCCGATATTCGCCAAAATGGCGCCAAAAGTCAGAGCTCCACATTACTCTACAGGATTGCAGAGTAAAGTGCACACATAACAACTTTTTGTGCAGAAGAAAATATGATAGGGTATGTCCTCCGACATGGAAGATGATATACCCGAAAGCTCGTTTTAATCGGAACCACCGTCTTGCAGCACCGGCGCCTGATTAGCCAAAAAACATCAAAAACGGACGCCAACAAGCTTTAGATAGATCATAGCTCAGGCTGTGTTGTACTTAGAACCACATAATTTCATACAGCAATGTACAATCCCAGTACGAACAAAAAAGCCTCTTGACGCCCCGCCCCAAAATCAACAGGAAGTCTTTTATTTTGAAGTATTCGCCCAAAAAACAGGAAGTAGGCCTAACTCCACCATACTCTGTCTCATCTTCTCCAAATGTTTTATGGTTAATGAGAACCAAGGCCAGAGGAGTCCCACACGCAAATATTCATGTAAAGTGAGAGCGCCACCTGCTGGGCAAAGTAAATATTGCATTCTACTTATTTACCTCCACGTCCTACACACTTGATCAAATCAACCTCAAAGCAGCTCAGGGAAGTCCAGAGACAACGATGACACGGGAAGCCGGTTCTATCGGCTCTGTGGCCTTC
The DNA here is from genome assembly GCA_026122265.1 of Ammodytes dubius. Classification (NCBI taxonomy): domain Eukaryota; kingdom Metazoa; phylum Chordata; class Actinopteri; order Uranoscopiformes; family Ammodytidae; genus Ammodytes; species Ammodytes dubius. Next base: position 30,874,452 of record CM047509.1, read on the forward strand.
GTAGTTTTTCGCCGTCATCGCCACGAAGCAGGAAGTCGCTGTAATTTCGCTCTGCGCTGTCCCACGCGCTCAAAACTTCACCCGCCTAGTAAGAGGCCAGGCCCGAGGTTGTCCTCGCATCCGCATCAAGCGCCGCGGCAACTTCCGCGCTTCCGGCGACAGGTATCGCTGTGCCGCGCGCCCCGAAGAGGAGGAGACCGCGGCGCGTTCTCTCACGCGGTCGCCAGGAGCGCCGAGGACGGCCAGGACGGCGAGCAGCACGGAGGTGCGAGGGCCCGGTCATCACTGCTTGCAGTTTTAATTATTATTATTTTTTTTAAGATTTTTTTTTTGGCATTTTTATGCTTTATTGATAGTGTAGAGACAGAGTTGGAATGGGGCAGAGAGGGGAGTGACATGCAGAGAACGACCGCGGGCTGGAATCGAACCCGGGTCCGCTGCTGGCCGAGGCCCATGGAGGGGACGCCCTACCAACTGAGCTAAGGGCGCCCCCACACAAAGTTATTTTGACAAAAAGTATTCTCCAGGATTGCTGTATCCACATTTTTTATTTCAGTAATTTTGTTTTGTTTGATCTTGTTTGTACTGTCTTGTGTCTTGTATGTCATGAATATTAAACTAGAAATCCCCCAAAAATATATACAGGTGATACTCGTGTTATTAGAATATCATGGAAAATGAATTGGAATTGAGGCAAGAATCCATGCATAAAGGGGCCCAAACCAAGTACTGAGTACATATGGATGATTATACTTCATAGAGGGCCGACATTTCTGTATTTAAAATCCCTTCTTTATTGATTTCATGTAATATTCAAATTTTGTGATTTTGAGTTTGGGGTTTTCATAAGCTGTAAACCATAATAATTAAAATTATAACAAATGAAGGTTTGAAATATCTCACTTTGCATGTAATGAGTCTATATAATATATTTTTTTTACTGAAATAAATGAACTTTTGAACGATATTCTAATTTTTCGAGTCTCACCTGTATACATAAAATAAAATGTCCTCTGGTCCTCTCTTGTGTGTTCTCAGAAAGGGCGTAAAGGTCATTCTTCAGTGGAGGATGCCAGAGCCACCATGGAGCTCTACAAGGTGGTGGAGGAGGAGTGGGAGAGAACGCTAGCCAACACACGCAAATAAAAGAGCTTTTAAAAAAAAAATAATAATTAAATTTTTTGGGGCATTTTTCCATGTGTTATTAGATAGTGAGAGAGTGGAGGGAGACAGAGATGAAATGGGGGCAGAGAGGGGAATGACATGCAGAGAACGACCCGGGCTGGATTCTAACCCGGGGTCTGCTGTGAAGAGGACTGAGACTCTATGGTACACGCTCTAACCCCATACAACTTTTAAAAGTGTGAATTGACATTTGTTCCGGCAAGTTTGTGCTTTGGACTGACGGAGAAAAACCAGACTGTTCCCCTGTCGGTTTGATATGTGAATGAAAATAATCAGAGGAAAAGCTGAACCATTAAGCAAACTGGAATAGCGTCTAGTTGACGGAAAATACTTTTTAAAAAATCACTTTTTTCATTGGAGAAGAATATAAAACGTTGCTTTGAGCTTCATTTTTGAACAGTTGCATTGTTTCTCAGGTTTGTGTTTGTTTTTAAAAGGTGCTTCTGCCTCTAGGGGGCGGAAACGTGTTCATTCCAACATTACAAGTACATCAGTGGTCCCTGGCTGTGTTCGAAAAGCCCTACTAATGTCCTACTCATACTAAAAGCCCTACTCATACTAAAAGCCCTACTAACGTCCTACTCATACTAAAAGCCCTACTAACGTCCTACTCATACTAAAAGCCCTACTAACGTCCTACTCATACTAAAAGCCCTACTAACGTCCTACTCATACTCATTTTGACGTCAATTTGAGTATGTTGTGGTTGTGTATGCGAGTTTGTGAAGGCGAGAAATGCCCGGATGAGTACTAACTTCCGGGAAGATTTTGTGTATGGATCGATAAGGAAGTTTTTAAAAAAAAAATCTTTATTGCTTCTTTAAACTTCAGTGTAAACGGTCCGACGAACCTCGCATACACAATGGATGGTTAAGTAGACAGTATGTAGTATATACATGTTGAGTATGTAGGAGGGAGGACGTTGGTAGGGCTTTTCGAACACAGCCCCTGTTTATGTTCCCATGAATCAAAAAACCAAAAAGTTTGAAGCCACCAAGGTAAGTGTTTGTTATGAAGCACAGTTAACCCTCTTTGGTTTATGTTCGTCTCCTCCCCATTTGTGCTTTTAAAGATTTGATTTCGATATTTTAAGTAAAATAAAAATTAGGACAAATACTCATGTCATGTTTGCCTTTTATGAATATGTAAAAAAACAAACAAACGCTGGCCTTACATTGTCTTGTTTCCATTAACATGTATTAAAATGTGACAATCTTGTTTTTTTAATGCAAATTTTTGTATTGCCATCTAGCAAGAATGCATCATTAAACCAAGTTGCGTTTGAAGTAAATTTACATAAATAAAACATTACATAAGCTCATGAAAACTAGCTGGAGGCCTAGCCCTGCGTTCCAATCCCCATACTTCCCTACTATTTAGTATGCCAGAAAAAGATTTAGGATGTCCCAATACATGCAAGTCAATTGTAGTATGCTGAAAATACATTAATGCCAATTTAACTCCAATAGCATTTTGGAGTATTCTTTCTTTATTCTTGACATTTCTCGACATAATGAAAAAAAAACTTACTTGATTTTTTTTTTCTCTCCTGTGGCCCTAAAACTCTTCTGTACTTTAGTATGTAGTGTAGTAAAAAGAAAGAGTACTTTAGTATGTAGTGTAGTAAAAAGAAAGAGTATGTGATTTGGAACGCAGGGTAGATTTATTTTAAATAACTTACAAATAGAGTATATGACATGAAACACTTTGCCATCACTTCTCATTTTAAATCAGTGTCAAGGACTTAAAGGTGGAGTCCGCGATTCTGGAGAACGCTTGTTGTCAAAAATCCAGTGTTTATACACTTCCTAGGCTCTGTAAACTGGCATGTGGCTAGCTTTGGTGGGGCCCCTTTGTTTGTATACCAGTTCACAGAGCCTAGGCTGTGTATTAAAACCAGATTTTTAATTCAGCGCACACACAGTACAGACAGGTAGTGGATCATGAGGAGATATTCACTGATTTTGACAAAATAGCGATTTGGGCAACAAGCGTTCTCCAGAATCACTGACTGCTCCTTTAAGACCAGACGACTAGACTAGAGAAAATCGTTAAGTTTGAGTAATGTTTGAGTGACGTCATAATGGGCCGTTGGTTGTTTTGTTAGAAAATCTACGAATTCAACAAAATGTTGCCAGAGTGAGAGAGAGGTGAACACCAGCTCTGTGCGACCAAACACAGCTGAAAAAAATGCTATTTGATGGTCCCAGCCTTACCACACACAGACACCCACACACACACACACAAACACAAAGGAGGCAGTGGAGGCTAGAGTGCTGGAAAATGTCTTTAGCCGGGAACTCAACAGTGTCTGTCTGTGTGTGTGTGTCTCTCTCTCTCTCTCTCTCTCTCTCTCTCTCTCCTCTCTCTCTCTCTCTCTCTCTCTCTCTCTCTCTCTCTCTCTCTCTCTCTCTCTCTCTCTCTCTCTCTCTCTCTCTCTCTCTCTCTCTGTGTGTGTTTGAGTGTGTCTCTGTGTAGCAGACAGAAATAAAACTACAAGGCAGAAATCTGGAACCACGGTGAAGAAGTAGATTTGGCTTCAGACCATTGGAAGCTTTTGTTAATAGACAGACCCGCGTTGATAAAGGGCTGAAGGATTTGCGGCTTCTTCCCCTCTGTTTAAGGAGTGCTGGCTGTGTGTGTGTGTGTGTGTGTGTGTGTGTTTGTGTGCGCACTGTTATAACAACTAACCCATGAGTTCAGCCAAATCTTAAAGGTACAGTGTGTAAAAAATGAGTGTATAAACGGACCAACTTAACGGCCTAATGCGTGTTTTTATATATAGTGGGCGTCCTGGGGAAATGCACCAATAAGAAGAAGTACTATAGAATAAATAACTAAATACATCTTCACCTCATCACTTCTTGATATTGTGGAAAGACTTGAGGCAGTGGTGGATGATGCCATCTTTATAGTAACTAGCTTCTTGTCCTTGAAGGCCACCGTATAGCAGTGCCAGTATATATATATTTTCTTTATTAAAACTTTTTCAGCCTATGTGCCCCAACAGCAATTTTGTCAATAAGGTGTGTGACATTGTCAGATTCTCAATTTCGTTAAGAACTAAAGAAGTTTGGCCTGCAGAAAGGAATTTGGTTTTCCTGTTCATTACAACCAGACACATCTGAATCATAATGAGGCTGTTAGTCTACATGTGGATAAAAAAGAGATTTTGGCAACAAGCATTTTCTTGAATCGCCTTAACAGTCGCCCCAAAGACTGTGGCTCAGTTGGTAGAGCGTGTCGGCCAATGATCTAAGGGTTGGCGGTTCGATCCCTGCCCTGCCACCTGTGTCATGGTTGTTGTGTCCTTGGGCAAGACACTTCACCCACCTTGCCTCGTGTGAATGTTGATAGTTAGCCTGCTGCTATCAGTGTGTGAATGTGTGTGTGAATGGTAACGTGGGAAAGGGAAACAAGGTCTCCCTTGCAAAAGAGTCTCCGGTCTCAATGGGATTTACCTGTATGAATAAAAGGTTAATAAACCCTGGAGTTCTTTAACTTTTTCTGTATCAGACTAAAGAACAACTCGCAAAGCAAAGCGTGTGTTTTAATCCCTCCCCCCAGTCTGGATTATCCGTCCTAAATCTCCTTGTTCTCCGGCAATAATGTGCACCGGCCTAATGTGACGCTGTTATTAGCTATGTTAGTAAAAGCCAGAAGCCATAAGACCAAAAGAGGCTTTGGTTATGTGTGTGATTGTGTGTGTGTATGTATGAGAGAGCGATAGAGTGTGTGATTGTGTGTGTGTGTGTGTGTGTTTGTTTGTTGTGTGTGTGTTGATGAGAGAGAGATAGAGTGTGTGATTGTGTGAGTGTGTGTGTGTGTGTGTTGTGTGTGTGTGTGTGTGTGTGTGTGAGTGTATTATTTACCTTTTTTTTGTGATATTTGAGGCCGAAAACTGATCCCTGTTGTAATTAAATTAAGAACTTTGTTTAAACTTTTAAACGTAGAACTTCAACAATATTAATTCAAACACTTTTCTCAATCTCAACGTTTGAAATTTGAAATGAAAGAAGATTAAGTTTTCTCCTGCTGTACTAATAATAAACTTCTGAGACACATGAAAGGGCCGCGTATAGGTCTAAGTAGGGCCAATACAATATGGATTTTATGGATTTCATTGCCCCCCCTCCCTGCCCCCCCCCCGGGTGAAGTTATTGGGAGCTTTGTAGATTACACATTAGTCATGGATCAGCATTAGCCACATAGGAACATAATGCGATTTTTATTACCCAGTGTCAAGCCATCAGGAATTTGTCTACATTGCACTTTTTTTTTTAAAACCTTTATTTCTACAGGTAAATCCCATTGAGACCGGAGACCCTTTTGCAAGGGAGACCTGTTCCCCTTTTTACACGTTACCATTCACACACACAATCATACACTGATAGCAGCAGCTAACTATAGACATTCACACGAGGCAAGGTGGGTGAAGGGTCTTGCCCAAGGACACAACAACCATGACACGAGTGGCAGGGCAGGGATCGAACCGCCAACCCTTTGATCATTGGCCGACCCGCTCTACCACTTGAGCCACAGTCGCCCCAAGTTTGCCAGTTAAGTAAGTAAGTAAGTAAAATGTATTTCTATAGCTCTTTTCACAGACAGGGTCTCAAAATGCATAGAAAATAAAAGCACAGTTAAAAATACGTCTAAGAATAAAATTAATTCAAAAACACAACAGATAAAATACGCAACATATCAGACAGAAGTTACCCAAAAGCTGAACTTGTGTTAAACTTAACATTAAAGGTGCTGTAAGCGGAATAGTTCTTTTAGCTAACTTCCTGTCAGTGACTGCAGTTAGCAGTCCCCTCCCTCGTCCCTACGTCACCACATTCAAGCAGCGAGTTATCTAGCATCATCTCAGATCCATAAGTGGGATAAAACATGATAAAAACCATCAAAACAGACATTGGGAAGGATTTTTACCTGCTCCGCCATTGTAGGCGCATACACATTCACCCATCTGTTGCTCTGGCGTGCACCGGCAGTGAGACCATGGAGTGAAGACTGAGGGAAGAAAAACCTCATTCATTATATTATAACACGATTTTATAATTATAGAACGCAGGTTCCGTATGGGTGGAATATTCCTTTATTGTATCCCCACGGGTTAATTATTGGACTTCAAGGTAACTGTATGTAAATTATCGATGGGTTAAAAGATGCATATATGTACTTTTTCTTATAAATGTTCCGATTCAATGTCAGGAGACATAATGTGTATATTAAAAAAAAATGATAATGTACTTAGAAATATATTTATATCACACACACACACACACACACACACACACACACACACACACACACACACACACACACACACACACACACACACACACACACACACACACACACACACACACACACACACACACCACACACACACTTAGATTTTAAAGTGTCAGCTATGGTTGAGTGGCTTTGTAATGAAGTAAATAAAGGTTTTGGAGGTACGCCTAGATTTGAGGAAATAGGCTAAAGGGAGAAATAAGGAAAGCTGCAACAAAACATAATTGATAAGCACCTTCCTACCGCATTTGTCCTTTTAACCTCAGCAGGATTACAAGGAGAGAGGAAGTGTGTGTGTGTGTGTGTGTGTGTGTGTGTGTGTGTGTGTGTGTGTTTGTGTGCGAGTGAGTGAGAAAGAGAGAGAGAGAGAGTGTGTTGTGTGTTAATGCTGCTCCATCCCAAAATCCTTCCTCTCTCTCCCTCCCCCTCCCCTCTCTCCTTCCCCCTCTTCTTTCCCTCTTTCTTTCTCTCTCTCTCCCCTCCTCTTCCTCTCTCCCCCCTCTCTCTCTCTCCCTCCCACTCTCTCTCTCTCCCCCTCTCTCTCTCCACCCCCCTCTCTCTCTCCCCTCTCTCTCTCCCTCTCTCTCCCCCCTCTCTCTCTCCACCCCCCTCTCTCTCTCCCCTCTCTCTCTCTCTCACCCCCCTCTCTCTCTCCCCTCTCCCACTCTCTCTCTCTCCCCCTCCTCTCTCTTCCCTCCCCCCCTCTCTCTCTCCCTCCCACTCTCTCTCTCTCTCTCTCTCTCTCCCCCCTCTCTCTCCACCCCCCCTCTCTCTCTCTTCACCTCCTCCGCTCTGAGCTCGCAACGGTCTTTCTTTCGTTCTTTCACTCGGTGAACATCGCACCGCACCTGCCCGCTTGTCTCCTTCAGTCCCGGACCGACCACTGAACAATGAAGTAAGTCTATTCGTTCACTATTATTATTTTTATTTTTTAAATTTCTGCGCACATTCATTAACATGTTCGCAATTAGTTCAACACGTAGGCTAAATGTGCCAGGTTTAGCCATGCAGGCTCATTTTCACCTGTAGTCCCTGGAATTATATTACATTATACTTTTGTATTGTATTGTTATGTAGCTCACATTTCGCCCGTGTGCCTTATTGGAGACACGCATTTGCGTTATTATGGGGCAATAAACCATGGTAACTACTTTAACACGTTCGGATTGTGTGACTTCTAAATAGTTCCGATGTAGGCTGGATGCTTACAAACATAAATGAAAAAAAAAAATTGATTTAAAAAAAAATATATATATAATAGTTTTTAGAAATGCGTGATTAGATATTGATGGAGCTGTTGGGGCTTGTGCTCTTTCACTTTCTGACCTCTCCTGCAATTAGGCTACTTTACTCTTTCCAAGTGAAATATATATTGGTTATAGGCCTATTTGTTTTGTTTTGTATGTTTGATTGAATGTGTAGCCTACAAATCAATAATTTAAATCAAAATCAAGCTGCGCAGCTATAACGCGGACAGTTGGCAAGTTTTGCCATAAATGTCTTAATATGGCTGTCACGTGCTGCGGCGTCATGTTTCCACAAAAATTCTCCGCCAGTTGCAATGAAGCAAGAAGTCCGAAAAAAGTGGCCTATTGAAACGATTGAAACCGGAATTTAAATAGGCTACAGCCTGAGCCTATCACTCCGACACTAGTTAAAAAGTTGCATTCACAGTAACAGAACATGCTAAACTATCGTTAGCAGCTTCTAAGCTACTTAAAGTATTTAAACTGGTTAATTATGCGGAACGGCTTCCTACACTGTTATATTGTTGTACACTAGGCTAATTGTAAAGGCCTATTAGCTGCATATTAATTGATTATTATTATAAATGCATTGATATTTAGGCAAAGTATTTTACTGTTGTGGCTGGGCTACTGTTAAGCTGGTTGTCATGGCACTAGAAGTCCTAAAAAGTATTGGAACTGGAATTAAAAAATAATCCATCACAATTGAAAATGTTGCAACTATGTCAACGGTATTTAAGTATCATCAGCAGATGTAGGCTACTTAAAGTATATACTGTAAATAGCTCAGTATGCAGAATGGCTTCTTCCAGAATGGTATATGAGCCTATTGTCAACATTTATTAATTATAATATAATATAATATTTTTAACTATTGTAATTATTCAATTATTTTGTAATAATGCATAAATATGTAGCCAAATTACTTTATATTCTTTTTCTTCTTCTTATTCTCTTCAAGTCTGCACAATAGGCCCAATAGGTTTTTTCTTTAACCTTTATTTATACAAGTAAATCCCATTGAGACCATAGTGTCTGTAATAATTCATTATGATCAATATTTCCTTTATAGGCTACATATGAAGTGGCAGAACTAAAATATAGCGTCATGGGAAAAGTGATCGCTTATTAAATAAAACATTTTCTTCATTACCTTAGAATGAGTCTTTTAAATCAATAGGAGCGGGGCGCTGAGGCCGCCATGTTGCGCCGCCATGTTTCTACAGTAGCACAGAACGGACAAACTTAACGGCCTTACACGTTTTTATACATAGTGGGCGTCCTGGGGAATTGCACCGGTTGGAAGAAGAAGAAGAAGAAGTACTATAGAATAAATAACTAAATACATCTTCACCTCATCACTTGATATTGTGGAAAGACTTGAGGCAGTGGTGGATGATGCCATCTTTTAGTAACTATAGCTTCTTGTCCTTGAAGGCCACCTTAGCTTCTGTAAATTCGTAGTCCCTCTGTGTATTCACAATCTCCCATGATCCCCTGCAACTTCATGACATCATCAAACCCAGTCTTTTGTTATTGTATCGACGTGAGCCCCCAAATGGGATAAAAACTACATATTGTGCCTTTAATGGTCATTACTGGTAGATCTTGAGAAGGTGTAAGCATCTCCGCAGTGAGTTTCCTGCTCCTCTGAAATGTGACTCAAACTAAACAATGAGTTCAGATTTTTGTTTTATTCTTATGTCACCCTGAAGTATAAGCCCTTAGAGCTCACAGCAAGTCTGCCTAATCAGCTTGTGGTGCACACACACACACACACACACACACACACACACACACACACACACACACACACACACACACACACACACACACACACACACACACACACACACACACACACACACACACACACACACACACACACACACACACACACACACACGCACACACACACGCACGCACACACAAACTCTCTCTCTCTCACACGCACGCACGTATGCACAAACTCTCTCTCTCTCACACA
>CM047509.1:30889171-30891671 GCA_026122265.1 Ammodytes dubius
TATATATATTTTTTGGGCATTTTTATGCTTTATTGATAGTGTAGAGACAGAGTTGAAATGGGGCAGAGAGGGGAGTGACATGCAGAGAACGACCGCGGGCGGGAATCGAATCCGGGTCTGCTGCTGGGCCCGGCCCGGGGGGGGGGGGAACGCCCTACCAACTGAGCTAAGGGCGCCCCGTAGAGAGCAATGTTATTAGTGGAGCATAGAGGATAATGTAGGTTGAATTTGACAACAAGCGTTCTCCAGAATCACTGACTGCACCTTTAAAGTGATTGCATGATATTATGTTGGTCAGTTTTCCTGTCCAGAGTATTCTGAAAAGTTGCATCAAATCAACATCAGATTGACGCAACCCAGGCAACAACAGAAGTGAGTGTGTGGTGTTTGCATGTTTGTGTGTGTGTGTGTGTGTGGGGGGGGGGGGAGAGGACTCTTACCACGACACCACAAGCACCCCCACAAACATTTCATATTTTTCTTGTTAAAAGAGAAAAAGTACTCTTTCCCATGGCCCACATACTTTACCGTAAACATAGCGACTAACAGGGAATATTTTTAAAGATTATTTTTTGGCATTTTCATCAGCTTTATTAAATAGTACAGATTTGAAATGGGGAGACAGACAGAGAGAGAGAGAGAGAGTGGGGGGATGACCTGCAGTAAAGGTCCACGGGTCAGATTTGAACACACGACCACTGCAACGAAGGCCGGAGCCGATGTGGTACACGCTCTATCCACTACGCCACCAGAGCGCCACGAAAAGGGAATATTTAACTTCAACATGAGGACCTTTATTGTGAAAATACTGAAAAGTAAAAGTCCTTTTCTTGTGTTTGACCCTCAGACTGTCTGTGCTGCTGTGTGCCATCTGTCTGCTCGTCCTATCAACGTCCTCCGAACCTCACCACGAGTCAGGTACACACACAACACACACACACACACACACACACACACACACACACACACACACACACACACACGCACACACACACAACAACGACACACACACACACACACACGCACGCACACACACACAACATAAAGCACGCACACACACACACACAAACACACGCACGCATCACGCACACACACACACACACACACACACACACACCACACACACACACACACACACCACACAACACACAACAACACCACACACACACACTACACAACATACTACACACACACACATACATACCACACACACACACACACACACACACACACACACACACACACAACACACACACACACACACACACACCTCCCACTTCACCACCTGAACCACACTCCATTAAACATACAACCCGACCACTGTGGGGGTGTGTGTGTGTGCGTGGTGTGTGTGTGTGTGTGTGTGTGTGTGTGGTGTGTGTGTGTGTGTGTGTGTGTGTGTGTGTGTATATGTGTGTGTGTGTGTGTGTGTATGTATGTGTGTATGTATGCGTGTGTGTATGTATGCGTGTGTTTGTGTGTGTGTGTGTGTGTGTGTGTGTTCTTTAATAATTTCCCCTTGTTCTTTGTTTTTGCTGACATGTTCACTATGGAGCAAGACTTCAAGGTTAATTTATGGGCGGAATATGGAAGAGAATTTGGGCCAGAGAAGAGAAAAGATTGTTAATTTTTCATTGTGCTTTTCGATAGGAATACTATTCTGTCAATGAACAGGGCCTCAAAACACACCACACACACACACACACACACACACACACACACAACACACACACACACACACACACCACACACACACACACACGTCGTAACCCATTGTGTAGTCGTTATGACGATAGCAAAGATGCATCGTTTGTGTTTGAACAACGTTTTGCTTTTGAGTTATTGATTTCAGAAGATCAACTTTTTTCTGGAAGTGCATAATAATAATAATAAGTTACTTTACTTAAAGTACTGTGGATAGACGGTACGGATGGATGGATAGATGGATGGATGGATAGATGGATGGATGGGATGGATGGATGGATGGATGAGGTGGGTGGGTGGTGGATGGATAGATGATGGATGGATGGATGAGGTAGATGGGGATGGATGGATGGATAGGATAGATAGATAGATAGATAGATAGATAGATAGGATAGGAAGAAGACAGACAGACAGACAGACAGACAGACAGACAGACAGACAGACAGAACACAGACAGACAGACAGACACACACACAGACAGACAGACAGACAGACAGACAGACAGACACGACAGACAGACACACAACACAGACAACAACAACAGACAGACACACAGACAGACAGACAGACACACAGACAGACACACAGACAGACAGACGACAGACAGACGACACACAGACAGACAGACAGACAACAACAGAACACGACAGACACAGACAGACAGACAGACAGACAGACAGACGACAGACAGACAGACAGACAACACACACACACACAGACAGACACACAGACACACACACAGACAGACAGACACACAGACAGACAGACACACAGACACACAGACACACAGACACAC
>CM047509.1:30896671-30929171 GCA_026122265.1 Ammodytes dubius
GTTCTTGTTGTGAAAGTAGTAACCAACTTGGCATTGGGATCTTGATATACAGTACTTGACAAGACATAGAACACTAGTTTTAGAAGAGCCCGTTTCCTCTAGTTACCAAGTACAGACAAATAAATAAATACAGACTTTCCAGGGGCACACAACATGATGTCTACTGCTTTAAGAGTAAAGAACTTTCTTGGTTTTAATGTTTGGTGCTCCATACCATGATACTATGGTCAAGAGCCGTAAATAAATGAAATTAATTTTTTGTTCATAGTTTTTTGTTTGTTTGTTGTTATATGTAATTTATGATCAAAACATTATTTATGTAATTTAAGAGGAAAAATTTTACTGTTTCAGAAATATTTCAAAGTTCCTCGTAGCACCTTTTAAATAACATGATCTCATTCTGCTTTGTTTCCCAGGTGATAACGGCCCTTACACAGAATCTCCTCAGGATGGTTTTCTCGCGATGAACCAGAAGACATTGGGCAGGACATTGTGTTCTTAACTAACCCCACACAGGAAGGGAGGAACTCAGCCCAAATAAGGGAACAGAAAGGCCCGCGAGGTGATCCGCTTGCCCATACAGCCGTTCCCGTAAAGCACAACCCTGCGGAGCCCCAACCAAAACGTTAGGTCACTATGACAAGGAACCATTGCTTACTGTGACCTCCGACAGTCCGTTACTACTCCAATTGATCAAATAGAAGAAGAAGAGCCATCGAGAGGGCCAGCTACCAACCAGCGCTGGAAGAAAACACAAACACAAATCAACTAGCAACAACAACTTCTCCTAAATCTGACGGCATAGCAACTACTGGTGAAGATTCAACTTCACCGTCAACTTTTGCAACAATCCTAGAGAAGATTTTTAACGTCAAAGATACTTGGGAGCGAATACAGAAGGCAATCTACCCAGAGACCCACAGCCAACAAGCACAGATCAGGAAGAGTCTCACAAAGCTACAACAACTTCTCCTAATACTGAGGTGTAGAAAGAGTTGATGATGATTTGACTGTATCCACAACTGATGCATTACTTCTAGAAGAGCACGTAGAGAAAGCCAGTTATCCCGACTCCTATCTAGTACCTGAACACATCGCAAACACAGATCATGGAAGAATCTCACACAGCCACAACAACTTCTCAAAATACTGATGAAACTGGCATAGTAGGTCTTGGTGAAGATTTGACTGTACCCACAACTGATGCTACAATAATCGAGAAGGTCCTACATGTAGAAGATACTATGGAGCACAGTAGAAAAGCCAGCTATCCCGACTCACATCTAGTACCTGAACACATCGCAAACACAGATCATGCAGAGTCTGACGTAGCTACAACGATGTCTTCAAAGAAACATGGCTTAGAAAAGTTGATGCAACTGATGTCATACTTCTAGAGAAGTTGCTACATGTAGAAGATACTTTGGAGCACATAGAGAAAGCCAGTTATCCCGATTCCTATCTAGTACCTGAACACAACACACACACAGATCATGAAGAATCTCACGTAGCTACAACAACTTATCATAAGACCCATGGTGTAGAAAAAGTTGGAGAAGATTCCACTTTACCTACAACTGATGTGACAATTCTAGAAAGGTCTTACATGTAGAAGATACTTTGGAGCACGAAGAAAAGCCAGCTTCCCGACTCAATCTAGTACCTGAACACATCGCAAACACAGATCATGAAGTATCTCACGTAGCTACAACGATGTCTTTAAAGAAACATGGTTAGAAAAAGTTGATGCAACTGATGTGACAATTCTAGATAAGATAATCAATGTAGAAGATACTTTGGAGCACATAGAGAAAGCCAGTTATCCGACTCCTATCTAGTACCTGAACACATCGCAAACACAGATCATGAAGAGTCTCACTAGCAACAACAATCTTCAAAGAACATGGCTTAGAAAAGTTGATGCAACTGATGCCAATTCTAGAGAAGTCTACAGTAGAAGATACTTTGGAGCACATAGAGAAAGCCAGTTATCCGACTCTATCTAGTACCTGAACACAACACACACACAGATCATGAAGAATCTCATAGCTACAACGACTTATCAAAAGGCTGATGGTGTAGAAAAGTTGGAGAAGATTCACTTTACCTACAACTGATGGACAATCCTAGAAAGGCCTACATGTAGAGATACTTTGAGCACAAGAGGAAGCAGTTATCCTGACTCCTATCTAGTACCTGAACACACCACACACAGATCATGAAGTATCTCACATAGCTTACAACGATGTCTTAAAGATAATGGCTTGAAAAGTTGATGCAACTGATGTGACAATTCTAGATAAGATATCAATGTAGAAGATACTTTAGAGCATAGAGAAGCCAGTTATCCGATTCCTATCTGTACCTGAACAACACAACAAGATCATGAAGAATCTCACGTAGCAACAACTTATGCCCGGTAGAAAAGTTGATGAGATTCACTTACCTACAATGAGTGACAATCTAGAAAGTTACTTTTAATTTAGAGCACATAGAGAAGCCAGTTATCCCGATTCTATCTAGTACCTGAACACAGCACACACACAGATCATGAAGAATCTCACGTAGCAACAAACTTATCAAAAGACCATGTGTAGAAAAAGTTGATGAGATTTGACTTTACCCACAACTGATGCTAATTCTAGAAAGCGCAGACCCCCTAGAACATCATATTTCTGGGATGAAAACCTTGATACGCCAGCTGTCAATGCAACATCTGAAACTGAAAATGCACCTGAGCTTCTCAATAGCTCTTTGGAGGCTCTCAGATGGCGATCTTCCAGTTTACAGAGGAACACACCAAGAAATCACTCGAAAAGAGCGTGTCTATTGACCATTCGTATGATGTTTCGGGGCACACAGAAGACCCAGCTCTGATGCAGTACACTGACTCTCTCACGAATACTGAAGGAATAGATGTTCACTCTACCACCACATTGTTAACGGCGTTTGAGGAGGTACGCATGAGAACAATGCAACAGAAGAGCATTCTGGACATGGGGAGGAACATTCTATTTCAGATGATGAGATTCATGACCATGTGACTCAACGTTTGGATGGTTTGGACACTTCCACAACATCTGACCTGCACCTACGTCTGATTCAGGTAAGTGTACAATCAGGTTTAGAATAGGACGTTTTAAGGACCTGATATTCTATTTCTAGCCATGTATGGTCTACAGATGTACCATTGGTCTGGTAAGACATTTTCTTTTTGACAGGATAGATAGAGTGCATACCATATTGGCTCCGGCCTTCGTTGCAGTGGTCGTGGGTTCAAATCCGACCCGTGGACCTTTGCTGCAGGTCATCCCCCTCTCTCTCTCTCTCTCTCTCTCTCTCTCTCTCTCTCTCTCTCTCTCTCTCTCTCTCTCTCTGTCTCCCCATTTCAACTCTGTACTATCAAATAAAGCTTGAAAATGCCAAAAAAATAATCTTTAAAAAAAGATGGTGATGCCATGTTTTTACCTATCACCCCTACCACGCTAATAAAAAATATATATCCTCACAAATATATAAAATGTAGTCAGCATTAAAATAAATAAATAGCTATAAATTAGGAATGTATTGAGGGATTTTTGTAAATTTAGCACAGACTTACACTTGGACTGAAGGTTAAACTGATTACATTTTGAAGGTTTCAGTGACTTTGGACAATATTGTAGCTGTTTAGGAGCTTAAATACCTACTTCACCGGTGGAAATATGAAGGTGTATTGAACTCTGAGATCCTATGGAGTATAAATGTGCAAAACATTTTAGAAATCATTTCATCCTAGCCTGAGAAAAGGCAGAAAGAGTGTTTCATGGTCTCACTGTCTAACGTCTCACTGTCTAACCCTACATTTTACCATGTGACATCACACATGGTAAAATGTAGGGTTAGGATTAACAGGACAGCTGGGCCAAGGGAAGACTGAGGGAAGACTGAGGGAAGAAAAACCTCATTCATTATATTATAATAGTGATTTTATAACGATAGAACGCCGGTCCCGTATTGGGTGAAGTATTCCTTTAACCTTCTTTAAAGCATTGCCGACCACCGCTGGACTTTCACTAGAATGTCTCGTTAACGTATAATAGTTTAATTTTTCTTCAACAGATTTGGATCCTGCTCAAGGGAACCTCGGTGTAACTATAGAAACATCCATTCCAGGTCACCATGGTGATGCGGAATCAGCACCAGATGATGCAAGCGACCATAGTGGAGACAGTCAGACTACAACTGAAATCACCACAGTCACAAATCAGTCCAGTCATCCAGGCATTTTGTTGACGCATGAAGTCGAATCGGAAAGTTCCCTGGAATCCCCTGTATCTGTAACCACATCTCCCACTTCTATGGAGGTTGAGGCCCCTTACCAAGAGATTATAACTTTCATACCCGAGAATAATGCTTCGTCTGGGGCAGAGGACCTTCACGAAGACACCCTGGATGAAATTGAACAAGAGGGATTAGGAGAAAGTCCAGAGGTACTGCTAAGTACGACTCACAATATCACGGACGCACAAGAATCCAGGGAAGGATCTAGCGAATTGTCCGGAGAATTACCAGAGGTGAAACCAGAATTTCTTGTTCATAAAATGAGAGTATTTTTTGTCATTGTGATTCATATCTTTGGGTTCCTTATTGCGTTGGAGAAATTCGATTCATTGTCTCAAGAATTATTGATATTATTACATACTGTACATTTAGAATAAAATTATAAGAAATTAGCAGCAATCATCAGCAAATAAGATAACGCACACTTTTCGCATCTACTGTTCCACATAGTTCTGACACCAAGTAAATGTTGTGACCTTAAGTTACTTACTTTATTAGTCTGGTTTACATGTTACATTGAAATGAGTCTTTTCTCATCTCACCTCTCAAGTTACCACACTCCAGAGGGGGTCAGAGCACAGGGTCAGCCGCAGTACAGCGCCCCTGGAGCAGTTTGGGGTTAGGTGTCTTGCTCAAGGACACAATGGTAGAGATGATGGGCACTCTAGACATAATACCAGCCTCTGCTAGCTATACAACTAACACCCTCCTGTCCGGTGCCGGGGATCGAACCAGCGACCTCATGGTTACTGGTCGGCCACCTTTCCTCTAGGCCATCCTACCATCCAACCTCAATGTGTCCATGTAGTCGCCCCCCATAAAGGCCCATTCTGAGCCAAGAAAAAACCCAGGGACACACTGCTGACATTATACATAACCTCATGTAAAGAGTATTTTATATTTATTTTATAGATCTGTTTGAACATCTTTAAGGATGCATTACTCGGCATGTTTTCAGAGGGTGTCAAGAAGATCCAATAATGAACAACATACACACCTGTACTTTTTCTTTTTTTTCTCTCTCTTTTCTTAGTTCGTATGTATTGTCTGTTGTTTGTTTGTTTGCTTATTGTTAAAAAAAAATGTAAACCGAAATAAAAAAATTATAGAAAAAAAAAAAAAAAAAACCCAGGGATGTATTGTGTGTCTTCTGCAGGCAACGGAAGGTGATGATGTCATCCAGGGCAATGCAACTCTATCAACGCAGCTCACTACTGACAACACCGAAAGCACGGATTCACCACGCACTACGAGAGATGTTAAAATCACAGTGACCCCTGACCGGACCCCATGCCAGGCCCGGAAACAGGGACCTCGTCATGCACCTCAGTAATAATTCTAGAGATTAAAATTAAAGCAATATTTAAATGCTATGAGGAGCTTTCAGTTTGTGTTATTTTTAGTTGCCCCTTTGGACAAAAGCGGTAGTATTTTTTAACTATGCAAGCTGTAAAAAATAGCGTTCTGCTGTCACATGTCATTTATGATCATCAGAGGAAAATTTAGACTGTTTCAGAAATATTCAAAAGTTCCTCGTAGCACCTATAATGAAAGTACAGATTAAAAACAATCCTTTTCGAACTTGTAAACCAAGTGTTGGACCGTTTATTTAAAATGTGTGTGTTTCACTTTATGTTAATATCACTGTTTGTATTATGTCTGTCCACTTGTTTCATGATTTTCTTTTATTGGTTTTAAAAAAAATGTTTTATCTTAATTTATTCAAAACAGCACGAGTCTCGATCGGATCTGGAATACGGCGCCATGACTCCTGTTGCTAAGGAGACGGATGATGTAACTATGAGGCAAGAAGCTGAGACTGAAATCACCACGACGACAAGCAACATGGATGGTGAGTGTTTAAAGGAATACTTCACCAAAAACGGTCATGTAGCATCAAACACTCACCTTGTTAAAACTTGAAGAAAAAAAAAAAAAGTGGACATATTCACTGCAATAGTTTGGCCTGAAATGCAAAATGGTCTTGAAATTCTTTTATTTTCTTGCAATAATAGTTATTCACATTACATAATGTGTAGAGAGGGTATTAGAGGACTTGAGTTTTTGTTGATTCTAGTGTCCCTGTGGACAGAAGCAGTAGTGTTTTAATCACTTCGCTGCTATCTAAGTCTTTCTATGTTCAAACATGTTGACATGGATTAAGGGATAAGGGGTATATGAGACTTATTATGTTTGGGGTCCACAGTTTTGTGCTATGCCCTAGCTTCAAAGTACTAAAAGTTGGGTCTTCTCAACCTCCCAACCCACCTTTTTACACACAAACATGCACCAAGGCCAATTCATTACACCTCCCTCACCCTTCTGTCCTTTTTTTATTTATTGTTTTTTTGGGCTTATTTTCACTAATTTTTAAAGTTGGATTTCAGTTTTGTTTTTGTGCTATTTTAATGTTTTTATTTCGATCTCTAAATGTTAAAATGATCTATGAACATATACAGCTGAGAAAGAGCTGTAAACAAACTGTGAATATGACTATGTAAATGTTGCTAAAACTGAAATAGATATCAAGTTGGAAAAAAAGCACTAAAAGTTGATATAATTAACTGAAATGTGTATAAAGAATTTGTTTTTAATGACCTGGCTGGTTAAACCTGCAGTGTGTAGAATTTTGGGTTTTATTTCCTAGCAGATTTTGTAGAAAGTAATTATAATAACCATAAGTACATTTAATTTAGTGCTTAATAGCTGAATTATTTTTTAGAATTATTATTTTTTTCCTTAGAAATGGTCTCATATTTGTCATATTTCTCCATACCTTGGACCAAGGCCTAGTGGCCGCCATCTTGAAAGGTCATAGTTGGAATGTCATCAGGTGCATTGTTTAGAATTTAGAATTGTTCTTGTCCTTGAAGGCCACTGTAGCTTATTTTATTATTCTAAAGGGTTGGGGTTACCCAGGGAGCGTTGCATTCTAGAACTTTCTAGACTTCTTGATGATGTCATGTTACACACTGCACCTTTAAATAAAGGTTGAAAAATTAAATAAATAATAAGATAATAAATTCAATGAACTGTCTCTACAGCGCACGCATCAGACAGTGTTGACGGGCAGAGCAGCACGGACGAGCCTTCAGCCACAATCTGCTCCTGTCACCCGGACGACGAGAAAAGCGCCGGGTCATCTGACAGCGGTGACCTCGTCAGTGATGTCATCAGGACCTCATCAGTGACGTCACAGCCACGGAGTTCCCAGAGTATTTACAGACAGAAGCCGAAGAGCAAAGTGTCATGGCCGAATCCAGACCGGATGTAAAGTTTCAACTGGTGTCAAACAAGGAGAGACTTCAGGTACACGCACATTCACTTTTTTTTTTTTTTTTTTTTTTTTCAATATTTTATTTTAGGAACACAAAAACACACACAAAAGACAAAATCTGATTGAAAATAAATGTTGATTTAATATTATAAATCTTACCCTGCGTTCCAAATCACATACTCTTTCTTTTTACTACACTACATACTAAAGTACTTTTTTTCATTTTGTCAGAAATAAAGACGAATTCTCCAAAATTAGGGCATTTATGTATTTTCAGCATACTACTATTGACGTGCATGTATTGGGACATCCTAAATCTTTTTCTGGCGTACTAAATAGTGTGGAAGTATGGGGATTGGAACGCAGGGTTAGTTTAAAAAACTTGGACATGTATAAAGCAAGTGGTAGGTCCTGTACCTGATGTGACAGCTCCCTCTGCTGGTGGATTACTGTAGTGCAATTCCAGTCAAACCCTTTTTAAACCATGACACAAACACACACATCATTTTAGGTGTTGTTTGTGTAATTGTGAATTGATTGATCGATTGATTTTATTTGACCATTTTGATATAAAATATGCGCAGCTCTCTGTGTCATACATTAACATACATAAATAGTCAGGGATGACACGACAAGCCCCTTTTCAAATATGTTGTGGCATTTTTATAGAGTGCTTGGCGGCCTTATCAGTGCAGGAGTCACTAGTGCTGACTCCTGTTGATGCATTTTTAATATTATATTGTTGTTGCATATTTGAAATAAATCATTCATTCTTTCATTCATTCATTTATTCATTCATTCTTTCATTCATTCATTCATTCATTCATTCATTCATTCATTCATTCATTCATTCATTCATTCATTCATTCATTCATTCATTCATTCAAAGGCTCATTTCCATTGTGGTCCCTGTGAACGGTGTAAATGAATCGCCCTTGTTGAGATCAATAAAGTTGTCTAATATATTATTTCTAATATAACAGTTAATAACTTTCTATAATGTGTGTATGTGTCTCCAGCTCCAGACTCCTGCCTGCTGAGCCCCTGTCTGAATGGAGGCACCTGTGTGGAGGGGGACTCCGTCAGGTGCATTTGCTTGGCCGGTTATGGAGGAGAACTGTGCCAAACAGGTTCAGTATCTAGTCTTTAATGATCTTATTATAGACATACTGTACATATACACACAGACACACATAGACACACATAAACACATAGACACACATAGACACACATAAACACACAGACACACACAGACACACATAGACACACACACACATAAACACACATACACATAGACACACACATAAACACACATAAACACATAGACACACATAAACACACATAAACACAATATGCACATACACTTGTAAATGCTGCAGCTGATTACATTATATACAGCTGCATCTAAAATAATTATAATATCAAAATCGCAATATCAATGAAAAAATAAATGTTTTCTGAATTTTAAATCAAAACGTAAACTGGTATGTAAAGAATGGGGTCCCACTGTAGCTAGCAGCATGCCAGTTTACAGAGCCTAGGTTGTTTTATTTTTCAGCACACACATACTATTACTATTACATACTATTGTTCATACAGCTATCGTGAGGAGATATTCACTGATTTTTCCAAAAAGTGATTTTAACAACTCTACCTTTAAGTTTACATTTTTGAAATTTTCCACGATATTGTCATTTTTTGGAATGCACTTGTACATTGTCCCCTCTCCCATATGTGTGTGTGTCTGTCTGTCTGTCTATCTATCTATCTGTCTGTATGTCTGTCTCTGTCTGTCTGTCTGTCTGTCTGTCTGTCTCTGTCTGTCTGTCTGTCTGTCTGTCTGTCTGTCTGTCTGTCCGTCTGTCTGTCCCCGTGTCCCCTACAGACGTGATGGTGTGTGAGCCTGGCTGGGTGAAGTTCCAGAGCTTCTGTTACCGTCAGTTTGTCCAGAGGCAGAGCTGGGAAGCCGCAGAGCAGCACTGCCGTCTGTCTGGAGCCCATCTGCTGTCTGTCATGACACCGGAGGAGCAGCACTACATCAACGGTACAGAAAATAAAATATATAATATTAAGTCTCAATGCACTAAAAAAAAATAAAAAAGAGTATAAATAGTGTGGAGACTTTTGATGCATTCTGACTAATTTTTTATTCCTTTTATAAATATTCTATATTATTTTCTTATGACACCAGAGGAGCAGGACTACATCAACGGTGATAATAATAATAATAATAATAATATAATAATAATAATAATAATAATAATAATAATAATAATAATAATAATAATAATCATCATCATCATAATAATAATAATAATAATAATAATAATAATTTATAGAATTTATTTTATTCAAGACTTCTGATGCATTCTGACTATTTTTTAATTATTTTTATATTCGATCTTATTTTCTTAT
This sequence comes from Ammodytes dubius, assembly GCA_026122265.1. Lineage (NCBI taxonomy): Eukaryota > Metazoa > Chordata > Actinopteri > Uranoscopiformes > Ammodytidae > Ammodytes > Ammodytes dubius. The sequence continues at coordinate 30,906,687 of CM047509.1, forward strand.
GAAGCCAGAGGAGCAGCACTACATCAACGGTACAGACAATTAAATTACATTTTTTTTTTTTAAAGATTTGAAGTTTTACGCCCTAATTACCACTCGACTAAAACTAATAAGAAAAGTGTGGAGACTTTTGATGCATTTTGACTATTTTTGTCTTATTTTCTATATGTTATCTTTATGTTATTCTCTCTCTGTTTTCAGGTCAATTCCTTTTATATTTTAATACAAAGCCCTGGTGCATGCCATTTCTATACCTGAAACCACTTAAAGCTGCTTTTTTTGTATGAAAAAACTTTTATTAAAATGATCATTAAAAATATAGATCTTCAGTTGCTTGCCCAAGAAACTGATTTAGAGTACATCTTAATTATTTAAAATGTCAGGTTCTTGCTTATGAGTGGTGAAGTGTGTAGGGCGGTCGACCCTCAACTACAGGGTCGGTGGTTCGATCCCCCGTCTGCCCGCTAAATGTCCAAGTGTCCCTGAGCAAAGAGACACTGAACCCTAAACTGAAACTGCTATCGGTGTATGAATGTGTGTGTGAATGGTAACGTGGGAATGGGAACAGGTCTCCCTTGCAAAAGAGTCTCCGGTCTCAATAGGATTTGCCTGTATAAATAAAGGTTATAGAAAGAGTCAAAGTTTTTACTCATGAGTCTCAAATTACCACTAAAACGAATAAGAAAAGTGTGGAGACATAACAACGTTTGATGCATCTTGACTATTTTTGCTTCCATTTATATTATCTATATGTTATATAATATCTTATTTTCTTATGACACCAGAGGAGCAGGACTACATCAATGGTGAAATAAAATAAAATGTTTAAATGAAAAAATTAATCAAGTTTTCGATTAGTAAGTCTCAAATTTACCTACTAGTGATTCTTTACATGTTTTAGAAATATGAATTACTTCCACTTTTGAGATTCAGATTGTTATGAATGCTGTCACTGTGGCCTAACCTAACATACACACTAACTGTTTATATTTATTGTGTAGGCTTTAAACTCAAAGTCAACTTTATGTCTACAGCACATTTAAATCAAGTCTGAAGACTTTTCTGTTTCCATTTTAACCTGTAATTTTTAAATGTTATTCATTCGCTTTTAAATGTTTTATTCATTCGCTTTTCTAATATGTATTGTGTATTTTAATCTTGCCCCTGTAAAGCACTTTGAATGGCCTTGTGTCTGAATTGTGCTATAGAAATAAACTTGCCTTGCCTTGCCTTGCCTTGCCTAAAACCAACATCAGTCGACCAAAGTGCTGTACAAGATACAATACAAAACAACATATAAGATACATGAGAATAAAAAGGGAGGAGTGTCTCAACTTGTATTAAAGGCCAATGCAACAAAAGTGAGTCTTCAGCAACGTTTTAAACTGGTCAACTTTACAGGGATCCAGGTTCCATTCATTCACACACAGTCATACCGGTGGTGGTAAACTATGGTAGTGGCCACAGCTGCCCTGGGGCAGACTGACAGAAGCGTGCTGCCATTAAGATGCCTTTTATTTAAACCTGCAGTGTGTAGAATTTTGGGATGTTTTTCATAGCAGACTTGGTAGAAAATAATTATAATATCCATAAGTACGTTTAATTTAGTGCATAATAGCTGATTTTTTTTTATAAAGGGTCTCATATATCTCCATATTTCTCCATACCATGGACCAAGGCATGGGCGCCGCCATGTTGGAAGCGTCATAGTTGGAATGTCTTCAGTTCTACAGAAGCACAGAATGGAACAGCTGGCCACACTGTGTCCATCAGAACTACCAGCTGGAATGTTCTTGAAGAATTTCTGTTGCTTCTCTGAACGGGAGCCATAGAGACCAACTGTTGTGATGATTTCATATTACGCACTGCACCTTTAAGATGAATCTGTTTTAACAGCGAGGCGTCTCCTTCTCATCCAGACTAGACACAACAGTCACTTTCATGTCTCTGCTATTATTGAAAAAGCTTTTAGTTCTTAGAAAAATGCCACGGTGGGTTTTGATGTTGGTATTTGGTCTGGCAACCCGGCAATGAGATGGTTATCTGACATTCCTTTGCACACTGCGGGTTGAACCAAAGGATCTAGTCGACTGATACTGTAGAGGGGAACATGTCTTTTACCAAACGTTAGCCTCATAGCATAATTGCCTAAATCATATTTACTCTACTCTACTTTTACTCTACATCTACTCTATTCTACATCTACTCTACTCTTCGTTAGCCTAATGCTGCGTCTCTCTCCCTCTCTCTCTCTCTCTCTCTCTCTCTCTCTCTCTCTCTCTCTCTCTCTCTCTCTCTCTCTCTCTCTCTCTCTCTCCTCACCTAATAGCATAATTGCCTAAGTCATATTTTAAGGGTTATAGAGCAGGGTAAAGTAGATGTAGAGTAGAGTAGATGTAGAATAGAGTAGATGTAGAGTAAAAGTAGAGTAGAGTAAATATGATTTAGGCAATTATGCTATGAGGCTAACGAAAAGTAGAATTATTTTTTTAAAGGTGCATTGTGTAGTTTTAGAGGAGGGGGATTCGTTTAAAGAGCCTGCAGTTTACCCAACATTTTTACTCTATACATGTAATTCTTAGTATTGAATAATTCCGTTAACATGAATAAGATACAATTATTTTGAGGAACCTGGAACCAAACGTTAAGACTAGAATATGTTTGTAAACCAAACTGTGGGCCTGCTGCTGTAAACAACAACAACAACAACAACAACAACAGTGAAACAGTAACTTTTCAGGAAGCTTTCTAACTTCAAACAGTGTTCCAGGGGTCACATTTCCCTGTGAATCTGAATACAGTTTGGTTATTAAGTTACAGAGTGCACCTTTAGGGATTTCAAAAGCAGTGGTGTAGTGTTGAAGTCTTTATCAGCTCATTCCAATGTTTGAGTTTATATATATACATTTTTTTAAAGATATTTTTTGGCATTTTTATGCTTTATTGACAGTGTAGAGACTCCACTTATAAAGCTCTTTTCCCTGGTTTTTCACAGACCCAAAGCGCTTTACATTGTTTTGTACACATTCACCCAATCACACAAACATCCATACACCGATAGCAGCAGCAGCAGCTACCACGCAGGGTGCAAGCTAACTATCGGGAGCAGTTTAGGGTTCAGTGTCTCTTTGCCCAGGGACACTTGGACATGTGGCGGGGAGACGGGGGATCGAACCACCGACCCTGTAACCCAGTGGACGACCGCCCTACACACTGCACCACAGTTTATAGCCACAGTAGAGTGACCCCTCTCCTGTCTTATCTACTCAATCTCTTTCTTTTTTTTTTCTCTTATAAGACTCAGTTGCAGTTTTTTTTTTTAAACTAGCCGTTTGCTGCCTTCATCATAGTCTTACATGTTTTTTTCTCTGTATTCCTTCTGTGGACAAGAAGAATTTTATTATTTAATGAGGTTATTTTAAAAACAGAAGGAATATCATACACATACTTACTGTTACATTAACAAATGTTCATTAACAGCAGATGTCTTGATCTCTTTCCATGTTCAGACAGATACAGAGAGTATCAGTGGATCGGACTCAACGACAGAACCATTGAAGGAGATTTCCGCTGGTCGGACGGGAACCCTCTGGTAAGTTTTACTCAAAGATTCAAGATTCAAACGTTTTTATTTGTTACATATTCATACAGGATACGCAGTGCAATGTTTCAGTGGTGTGTACTGAACTTCTGTGCTCAAAATAAAAATAAAATGCAATAAAAAGTATTTAAAAAAATGCAATAAAATACAACAAAAGTTTAAGCGGAAGTTATATTTGAGTTATGGCTAATCTACATGTGCAATAGTTATGAAATGAAGAGTATTATATCTATACATAAAGTCAAACATTTCAAACTAGATGACAGTCCATAACTCTTGTCTTTTGTATTGAGTATCATGAGATTATTTCATATTATGAATAATGACATAATCTAGTTACATATACATTACCTCTTGGCCATGTGCATCCTGCCATCTCTCTTTCACTCGCTTCCTAAACAAATGCACGCGCCTCCGCCACACGCTAGCAAAGATCTTTAAGACAGCAGGCGATGGATGGATAGATGGATGGATGGATGGATGGATGGATGGATAGATAGATAGATAGATAGATAGATAGATAGATAGATAGATAGATAGATAGATAGATAGATAGATAGATAGATAGATAGATAGATAGATAGATAGAGATAGATAGATAGATAGATAGATAGATAGATAGATAGATAGATAGATAGATAGATAGATAGATAGATAGATAGATAGATAGATAGATAGATAGATAGATAGATAGATAGATAGATAGATAGATAGATAGATAGATAGATAGATAGATGGATAGATGGATAGGTGGAGAGATAGATGGATAGATGGATAGGTAGCAGGCGCTGGTCTGGTAAAAACACTACTGCGTTGGTCCAAAGGGTGCTCTACAATCAACAAAAACTGAAAATGACTCGTAGCTACTTTAGAAATCACTCAAAATGCTTAATTCAATGTACCTGACTGTTTTACCCCTACAGCAGACATTAGATAGATAGATAGATAGACAGACAGACAGACAGACAGACAGATAGATAGATAGATAGATAGATAGATAGACAGACTGACTGTGTTTTACCCCCGTCAGCTGTATGAGAACTGGTACCGCGGGCAGCCCGACAGCTACTTCCTGTCTGGGGAGGATTGTGCCGTGATGGTCTGGCACGACGGCGGGCGCTGGAGCGACGTGCCCTGTAACTACCACCTGTCCTACACCTGCAAGAAGGGCGTGTGTGAGTCTGTCACTCACTCACTCACTCACTCACTCACTCACTCACTCACTCACTCACTCACTCACTCACTCACTCACTCACTCACTCACTCACTCACTCCATCCGCTACCTGTCCTACACCTGCAAGAAGGGCGTGTGTGAGTCTGTCACTCACTCACTCTCACTCACTCACTCACTCACTCACTCACTCACTCACTCACTCACTCACTCACTCACTCACTCACTCACTCACTCACTCACTCACTCACTCACTCACTCACTCACTCACTCACTCACTCACTCACTCATCACTCACTCACTCCATCCGCTACCTGTCCTACACCTGCAAGAAGGGCGTGTGTGAGTCCGCTGTGTGTCATCTGTCACGCACGCACACACGCACAGACGCACACACGCACAGACGCACGCACGCACAGACGCACACACCCACAGACGCACGCACGCACGCACGCACGCACGCACGCACGCACGCACACACGCACAAACGCACTCACTCACTCACTCACTCACTCACACATACAGTACACACTCACTCACCATCCGCTACTGTGCTGTGTGTGCACAAAAAAATTGTTCTTTGTGTTCAAATCTGTTCAGGTTATTTGTTATTAAATGTTACATTAAGTTAAAAAAATCGTTGAATTTATCGAATCATGGGTAAAAAAAAAAACGTGATACAAACGGAATCGTGAGTTTTTGTATAAATAGATAGATAGATAGATAGACAGACAGACAGACAGACAGACAGACAGACAGACAGACAGACAGACAGACAGACAGACAGATACAGCCCTACTAAACAGCATCATTTCCCCCCCCCCTTGTTCCAGCGTTCTGTGGCGAGCCCCCGATGGTTCCCCACACCAAACTGTTTGGTAAGAAGCGTCCGAGATACGAGACTCACACCAAGGTCCGGCTGTACTGTGAGGACGGGTTTGTGCAGAAACGGAATCCTGTGATCACATGTCTGCCGGGCGGCCAATGGGAGGAGCCGCTGATCGCCTGCATTCCATGTACGTGAATCAACTGCATGTGAAAAAGATACATTGATATTTGTAAAATGCTTTTTTTTTTTTTTTTATAAGGTTACTTTTGGGAATTTTTGCTTCATTAGATCGTTTTTTTTTTTTTTGGAGAGACAGAGATGAAATGGGGTCAGAGAGGGGAATGACATGCAGAGAACGACCCGGGCTGGATTCTAGATTCTAACCCGGGTGCCTTTAATGCATGTTATGGCTGTATCAATCATTTGCTTTTCTACTCTTCTCCCAGCCGTGGCCCATTCTAAGGAGGCAGACCGGTCACCCCCCTCCCAGCCAGCGGGGGGCGCCAGGCAACTTGGTCACCCCCCTCCCGGCCACCAGGAGGCGGGGGGGTGGTGGGAGTCATGGAGGTTGTGGACACGGCCACAGAGAAACCTGCTCAATCCTTCTGGGACATTAAGTGGAATGTCTGAAGAAATTCTGCTTTTTTAAAAATCTTTAAAACAATATTCCATCTCCTATGTCACGCTCATTTATTATGTCTTAAAACTTTACTTTAAAGCCCTGTTTTTTGTTTTTAGTTAAAGCTATAGTGCGTAACTTCTGTGCGCCCCCCCATGAGGATTTATGAGTAATTACAACAACAACTGTCGGTGCATCTACATGAGGTAACAGCATTCAGTGATGGCACATGGATTTTATACCTTCTGCTGTACGTCCAGGTTTTTTCTTAGCAGTAGAATCAACAACTGAAACATTTCTTGGGCTCTTCTTGGGATTTTTCTGAGCTCCTGCACCAGTGTCAGGGGGGGGGGGGGGGAGACACCAGTTTGTAAATGCTGCCATACTGAGAAATACAGAGAGGGTTTTGTGAATCTGAAGGCTTGACCAACTTTGTGTCAACTCTTTGGCGATGGCTTGAATGTACGTCAAAAGTTACGCACTATAGCTTTAAAATGCACAACTCTAATCTTTCATATCACAGTCATCTCAAAGCCACAGTTCTTCTTAAAGTGAAGGGAAAAAAAGTGCCATTATTATTAGTACCGGAGAAAGTGAAGCTTTAGAATGACATTCAGAATGTTTTATAAATCCCAAAAGGGAATTTCATTTCTACAATCTCTCCCGTCCATGTACACAGAATAAATAAGAATTGCATCTCACACACACACACACACACACACACACACACACACACACACACACACACACACACACACACACACACACACACACACACACACACACACACACACACACACACACACACACACACACACACAACACACACACACAACACACACACACACACACACACACACACACACACACACACACACACACACACACACACAACACACACACACACAACACAACACACACACACACACACACAAACAGACAGACAGACAGACAGACGATGATTTTAATGTGTCAGGTGTGACAGCAACTTCTTGGGGTTTGAGGATAAAAAAAACAAATATTTTAACGATGCAACGATATCTGTTCTACTGTCTCTTTAATAGTTTTCAAAGTACTGTACTGTTATAGACAAACGCCAGTAATGTAGTGATGTTAAATGTCGGTCTAATGAATGCACACAACATATATATAAATACATGTACAAGCAGAAATAATATAGTAAAACAATTGATTTAATAAAAAAAATTTAAATAAAATGTTTTTTTTTTTTTAATGAAGTCTGATTTTTTTACAGTTGTAACATGTCGTCTATTGATGTTTGAAACTGTATGAAAATTAACAGATTAAAAAAGTTTTTAAGAATCAACTTGTAATATCTTTGATGTGACTCCTCCTACTACTAACAGCACAATATATTTTGCAACATTTCTGTCACTTTCTGGCGTATTTAACCAGTTTAAAATGATTATTCGTATTGTTTTCAGTTACAAATAAGTCTTGTTTTAATTTAGGGATCGCATTTGTCATAATTTGTGTTCAAGAAACAGTTGTGTAGATTATAGTCGCGCTTATCAGTTTCTAATCGAATTCTGGTCCAACATTTTTCATCCAAATTTATTTCAGAACTAAAGGAATTCCTTATTAAGAACAAACCTGTACTTTCTTAAACTACCACTAGGGGTCGCCAAAGAAATAAAGATTTAACCCTGATAGATTTTTTCCACAAACATCGAGTCAGTGATTCTGGAGAACGCTTGATGTCAAAATCAGTGAATATCTCCTCACCATTTGCTACTTGTCCATGCTTTGCTGTGCACGCTGAAAAAAAATCCAGTGTTAATACACAGCCTAGGCTCTGTAAATGGGCATTTTGCTATTCACGGTGGTCCCACTTTGTTTACATAACTTCTGTTTACATACCAGTTTACAGAGATTTTTTTTTTATTATGCACTTCAAGAAAAAAAGTTGAAATGTAGAGACACACACACACACACACACACACACACACACACACACACACACACACACACACACACACACACACACACAAACACACACACACACACACACACACACACACACACACACACACACACACACACAGGGATTTCAATGCACTGATATATGTTGATATATCTTTATTGAATACATTAAATCACATGTTATTAAAGTACAGATAAAGCAGGTCATCCTCACAGTGACCAACAGAGTTATTTACACTTCAGACATCATCAGTCTTGTGTTAAATGGACGAATAGACAGATTCAGTGATCGACTCATATTAAAGGTGTAGTCAGTGATTCTGGAGAACGCTTGTGGTTAAATCAAATAACTTTTTTTTAAACAAAATGAGAGAATATCTCCTCACAAATCCAGTGTTAATCCTCAGCATAGGCTCTGTAAACACACAGGCATGTGTTGCTAGCTATTGGGGCCCCTTTTGTTTACATAACCTTAGCTTACACACCAGTATGTTCTTCAGCACACACACACACAGTACAGACAGGTAGTGGATCATACCGTTTTTTGGAGATATCTATGATTTTGAAAACAAGCATTCTCCAGAATCACTGACTCCACCTTTAACTTATATGCATTCACTGATGATTTACCAATGCGTAAATGTCCCGACCATGTTACAGGTTAAAGCTGGGGTATGTGATTTCTGATTGGTCAAAGTTAACATGAGCTGTACACTTTGACCAATCAGAGCGAGGCTCCGATTCTCTGTTCTTATTGGCTGTTGGGACTGTCCATTCACTTTGGCACCGACTTTGTTGGTGTAGAGCGTGTCAGGGAGGGACCATAGGGGAGGGACCAAAGACAACAAGTGGAGCGGTTGGAGGTATTTGGATTCGAATCTCTATCCCAACTGCCATTTTCTCCCCAAATCCTCCACCCCAGCTTTAAGTGAAAAATGATTGTGTATGTGTGACATGTTTTATACCATTATCTGACAGTCTGCCGATTCTGTTGCATGTCAAATTGGTTTGTGGATACCAAACGAAACAACACATTTTGTTTTACCACAACTCAAACATTTCAGAAAGCTTTCAAGCTATAGTGCGTAACTTCTGTTGCCCCCCATGAGTAATTCTGAGTAATTACAACTGTCGGTGCATCGCCATCTACATGAGGTAAAGCCTTCAGTGATCGCGCATGGATTTTATACCTTCTGCTGTACGTCCAGGTTTTTTTCTTAGCAGTAGAATCAACAACTGAAACATTTCTTGGGCTCTTCTTGAGGATTTTTCTGAGCTCCTGCACCAGTGTCAGGGAGGGGGGCGACACCAGTTTGTAAACGCTGCCATACTAAGAAATACAGAGAGAGTTTTGTAGGGAGCTGATAAGGCTTAATCAACATTGTGTCAACTCATTTTGGCAACATCTTAAAACTGACATTCATATACTGTATATGAAAAAAATCACGCATTATAACTTTAAAATCTTAGGCTACCTGTAGCAATAGGCCCCGTAGAGATGCATACTCTTATTGGGGAATCCGAACGAGCGCACCCCTGGCTCTGTCGCCCTTCCAAGGCACTCACGAGGGCATCTTAAAACTGACATTCATTTATATGGGAAACTACACACTATAACTTTAAAATCGCAGGCTATCTAAAGCAGGGGTGGCCACTGTTTTTCAGCTTGTGAGCTACTTTTAAAATGACCAAGTCAAAGTGAGCTACTACCTACTATTAGGGGTCAAAAGTCACGGTTTGGTACGTACCTCGGTTTTTAAGTCACGGTTCTGTTCTGTACGATACGGTTCTCAGTTAAGAGGAAACATGTCTGCAGAATTGCAGCCTAAAGGTATTTTCCAGTATAGAAAAGAAAAAAACTGCTCCATACAACCAAAGTCTCCAATAAATATCAGCGGAGTGAGAAAGATAGGCAGACAGACTTGCCCAAATTATTGCCTAGTTAAATGTCATTCACACATCCAGTGCCACGCTAGTACCTCCAATATCCTGCTGGAGGAAAATAGTAGCCAGCAGAGAACCAGACCCTCCTAGGGGGGTCCGGGGGCATGCCCCCCCGGGAGATTTTTTTTCACCTTTTTAAAGTGAAATGCATGAATCTGGTGCACTTTGAGAGGAAAATTAAGAGGCTAAATATAAGGAATTTTGTGTGAACAAATAATTTGGAGACACTGGGTCTGATGAATTAGAAGCAATTGAAGAAAGACACATGGATTTTCCATAAAAATATTAATAAAAAAATGCATGCAGGGTCCTCTGGGTTGGGCTTGGTGCTCTTTTTCTTTAACGAGACCTATTTCTCTGTAATATAATGAATGCATTTAAATGCAGTGAGGAATGAAGCAGAAGAACTCTTATCCAGCTATGCCGTGATCTTAATATAAAAAACACAAACTCACATATTCATCCGCGCCCCCCCTGCCATAACCCCGCGTTTGAAAATCACTGGCTTAAGCAATTCTAATTTAAAAGAGCAAGAAATATACACAAATGCATAGGTTTATCTTAAAGGCAGACGTATAGTCATACAAAAAAAATCCTTCTCAATGATCACTTCTGCCCCACTAGAATATGTGGTGGTCTGTTTGTCTGAACAGTCTTCCTCTCTCTGGCTGTATTTTACATAGTAGAATTTGTCACAGTGTAGAAGCCTCTCCACTTCCTTGACTTGGATTAGCTGTGGTTAGCTCACTGGCTAACAAACTGATATGTACTGTATGTCAAATTAGAAAGTGGTGTCCTCTCTCCCTCCACCGAACGTCGGCGCATGCTCGCACGGCTCGTTTGCTCTTTCATAGTAAAAAAAAAAATAATAATAATAATATATATATATTTTTTTTTTTTTTTAAGAATGCCACGCGATCGACCCACACTACCCTCGCGATCGACCGGTCGATCGCGATCGACCTAGTGGCCACCCCTGATCTAAAGCAATAGGCCCCGTAGAGATGCATACTCTTGTTGGGGAATCCAAACGAGCGCACCCCTGGCTCTGTCGCCCTTCCAAGGCACTCACGAGGGCTCTTAAAACTGACATTCATTTATATGGGAAACTACACACTATAACTTTAAAATCGCAGGCTATCTAAAGCAATAGGCCCCGTAGAGATGCATACTCTTGTTGGGGAATCCAAACGAGCGCACCCCTGCCTCTGTCGCCCTTCCAAGGCACTCACGAGGGCATCTTAAAACTGACATTCATTTATATGGGAAACTACACACTATAACTTTAAAATCTCAGGCTACCGAAAGCAATAGGCCCCGTAGAGATGCATACTCTTGTTGGGGAATCCGAACGAGCGCACCCCTGCCTCGGCCGCCCCGCCGCAGCGCTCGCGAGGGAAACTGATGGGAAACCGAACGCTGCCGTCTCTCAGCCAGCCGCCGTCACAGCGGTCGAACCGGAGGAAGTGCCACGCGGCGTAGAGATGTCCCACTAAGGCCAGCTGGGACCCTGACGTCTGCACGCGTGGTCCGCCTGAAGGAAGGAGAACGAGCCCGAAATGTAGGAGACGGAGCCTGGAGAGAGAGAGGAGGAGAGAGGCAAGGCAAGTTTATTTATGTAGCACAATACACACACACACACACACACACACACACACACACACACACACACACACACACACACACACACACACACACACACACACACACACACACACACACACACACACACACACACACACACACACACACACACACACACACACACACACACACACACACACACACACACACACACACACACAACACACACACACACACACGATATGTTGAGGACAGAGCTTAAGAGAGAGGAGGAGAGGTTTATGGAAATGCAGATGACAGAGAATTTTAATCTATAGCTTCATAATTACATTTCTTCATACTATAATAATAATCTTTATTGGTACAGCACCCTTCATACAGAAAATGCAGCTGAGAGTGCACTAAATATTACTTTTTTAAATAGAATACTTTAAAGATGCAGTCAGTGATTCTGGAGAACGCTTGTTGTCAAAATCCCTTTTTGTCAAAACCAGTGAATATCTCCTCATGATCCGCTACCTGTCTGTACTGTGTGCGCGCTGAACAAAAAAAAATCTGGTGTTAATACACAGCCTAGGATCTATAAACTGGTATGTAAACAAAGGGGGCCCACCGTAGCTATAGCAACATGCCCGTTTACAGAGCCTAGGCTGTGTATTAACACTGGATTTTGACAACAAGCGTTCTTCAGAATCACTGACTCCACCTTTAAAGATGAGGACAGTGTTTTGTTTGAAAAAGATTTCTTGAATGAATCTTTTGTTCTGACTCATATGCCACTGTAAGTTCTCAGGGACTGAGACTGCCAACTGTTTTCCCACTGATGACATTTTCCATTTAGTTTGATTGATTTTATTGCCGTTTGTCGACCTACTATCAGTCCCACTCTCTCACGCCGTAGCTACTGAAGGCCAGATTGTTGCCACACAGAGTTGACATTCATACAAATAATGCCGGGCTTACACTACACGACTTTTCACGCGATTTGACAGTCGCAGACAATCTTCCAATGTCGGACTGAAATCACGGGAGTCGTGCTGGAGTTGTGGCGCGCGCACGTTATCTCAGTCGTTTGGTGTATGGTGGTCTTCCGACCCGATTTCAGCCAGTCTTCTTCCCGTCTTGATTATCAAACATGTTTGATATTATCGCTAGTCTTAGGGGGTTGGCTCAAGCGAAATGACGCAAACACTGTCACACTCTCGCATGCACCAAGCACGAACACAGGAGGAGCGGCATTAGTCGCGACCTGTGTCCGCCTGGTGAGGCACTTATTTCGGATACTTTTTCATAGAAGCCTCGGTGGAGAACCAGGCTGACAGCCGCGCAACCTGAACACTCTACCGTCAAATACAGGGTTAGGAGTTAAAGTTATTGGGGTATGAGATCAGCAAATAAAGCTGGTCAAATAACTAAAGGGAGTCCCCCGCTCGGAATATTGAATTAACTTGTTTTTAATTAAATAATCACAATCGCGTTTGCGGAAATGATATTAATCTCAAAAGGAATCTAGTTGTAGTCTTGCAATATGAGACCCCTCTCTTTACAAAATCTCACTCAGTGACTGAAAACTAATGACTAGTTGTCTTCAGGTGTGAGTTGATTGTCTTTAGATGTAAGAGGGTGTCCGTCTTCAGTCTTTTCAAAATCTTTTCAAAGTCCTCTAGTGTAAGCCCAGCATAAGAACATGAAGACATCTCTGCAGTTTAGTACAAACATTGTTGCTCTGAATTTTCTTCCAGCTCTCTCTCTGTCTGTCTGTCTGTCTGTCTGTCTGTCTGTCTGTCTGTCTGTCTGTCTGTCTGTCTGTCTGTCTGTCTGTCTGTCTGTCTGTCTGTCTGTCTGTAAAACTAAACTAAAATAAGATTATTTTTGGAGCACTTTTTTTTTATTAGATTATTATTATTTATTATTAGGTTTGTAGAGACAGAGATGAAATGGGGTCAGAGAGGGGAATGACATGCAGATAACAGACCCGGGCTGGATTCTAACCCGGGTCTGCTGCAGGGCCTGGGGGAAGAGGGGGGGGGGGGGGGGGGGACGCTCTGACCACTGCCGCCTAACCCTAACCCTTAAAGGCCTACTTCACTGGTGGAAATATGAAGGTGTATTGAACTCTGAGATCCTATGTAGTATAAATGTGCAAGCATTTTAGAAATCGGTTCATCTTAGCCTGAGAAAAGGCAGAAAGAGTGTTTTCTGGTCTCACTGTCGAACCCTACATTTTCCTATGGGTGACATCACGCATGGGAAAATGTAGGGTTAGGATTAACAGCACAGCTGGGCCAAGGGAAGACTGAGGGAAGAAAAACCTAATTCATTATATAATAATAGCGATTTCATATTGATAGAACGGCGGTTTCCATATGGGTGAAGTATTCCTTTAACTAAACTTTTAACCCAAGCCCTTAACTCCATTGAGCCCTTACCAGACGTCTTGGATGTGAAGCAGAAGGCATCAAATCGGTCCTGGTTCTTGTCCTTGGGTCCGTAGCTGCGTATGCCCGGCAGCGACCCCCCTCCACAGGCAGCGCGCGGGTGGATGATGGGGTACACCACCGTCCCATCACCCAGCCAGCCCGCGTTGCACCAGTCCAGACCATCTGTCCACGCTGTAGGAATCAAATCAAACCAAAATCAGTTTTATTTGTATAGCCCGATGTCACAAATAGACATTTTGCCTCAGTGGGCTTTACATTCCGTACAGTATGACACCCTATCTATCTATCTATCTATCTATCTATCTATCTATCTATCTATCTATCTATCTATCTATCTATCTATCTATCTATCTATCTATCTATCTATCTATCTATCTATCTATCTATCTATCTATCTATCTATCTATCTATCTATCTATCTATCTATCTATCTATCTATCTATCTATCTATCTATCTATCTATCTATCTATCTATCTATCCCTCTGCCCTTAGACCCTTAGCTCGGCTGAGAAAAAACTCCAAGTAAGTAAGTATAGGAGACATGGGGAGATTTAAGAGAAATATGTAGCAACAAATAACGTAATAATGGACAATAACATAAATATTTTTTCCCCATTTTTATTGTACATCCTACATACTCAAGATGTATATACTACATACTGTCTACTTAACCATCGATTGTGTATGCGAGGTTCGTCGGACCGTTTACACTGAGGTATACATAAGCAATTAATAAAGTCCGACAAATACACATGAATCCATACTCAATATAATGAAAGACGAATTTGTCAATAATGTAATACAATTTCTAAACTATTTCTGAATGTAATAATTCCATCATATCACTTTATTTAAGTTTGATTTATTGACTATAAAGTATCACAATTTCCGTGACACTTGCCCTTACTATTGGAACCAGCCCACTATGTTATAACTCATTACATTATGAGCAAAAAGTTATCACGGTATTGGTTCAGAAATTGTGTTACATTATCAGCATTCTGTGGTCTGTTATTTCTCACTAATGCACACTGTTAAGGATAATTCACCATTATGTGTTAGAAATAATAAACCCCTTTGTGTGTGTGTGAGAGTGAGTGAGTGAGTGAGTGAGTGAGTGAGTGAGTGAGTGAGTGAGTGAGTGATGAGTGAGTGAGTGAGTGAGTGAGTGAGTGAGTGAGTGAGTGAGTGAGTGAGTGAGTGAGTGAGTGAGTGAGTGAGTGAGTGAGTGAGTGATGTGGTGTGTGTGTGCGTGAGTGAGTGCGTGAGTGAGTGAGTGAGTGAGTGAGTGAGTGAGTGCGTGTGTGTGTGTGCGTGGAGCGAGTGTGTGTGTGTGTGTGTAAGTGTGTGTGCGTGTGTGTGTGTGTGTGTGTGTGTGTGTGTGTGTGTGTGTGTGAGTGAGTGTGTGCCTTACCTCTGTAGATCTGCTTGTATGAGGCCAATGTTCCGTCTTGTTCAGCACAAGCCGTCGTCGCCTCGTGGAAGGTGAATCTGTAACGGCCATCCTTACTCTGATACGGGAACACCACACCTGGGAAAAGAAACAATCAAGTTATCCCTGCGTTCCAATCCCCAGACTTCCATACTTCCATACATACTATTTAGTATGCCAGAAATAGGTTTAGGATGCAAGTACGTTATTTGGAACTGTCACAACTTCAGATACTTCGGATATAAAAGCAAGAGGCAAGATCAAGGCGCAATGTTATGATGAAATAAGAGAGTAAAAGTATGTCCCAATTGTAGCATACTGCATCCTAACTAGATTATTTTTATCGTTTATCGTCGTATGTAGAATAGAAAAAAGAAAGAGTATGCGATTCGGAACGCAGGGTAACTCATGTCATTCCAGACCCTGCCACTCCATGCTCTGCACTAGCTGCTGATTACATTCACCTGGCCTGCCCCATACTCACCTGCTCCTCATCAGCCAATCAGCCCTCAGTATATATCCCAGTCCATTTCCCTCAGTCATTTGCCAGATTGTCCAGTGTCAGGTTTACACAAAATGGCAGACGAGAAGAACCCAGTTGCTCGACACAGAAACAGTTCAGGTTCAGAAAGAGTGTTTAATGAAAGGGGTGTCAAACCAGGTAGTCCAATGGCGTACAAACAATTCCAGGGGAGTAGGCAAAGGGGTGAGTCCAAAGCCCAAAACGCGGGTCAAAACAGGAACAGGCAGGCAGGATCACAATGCAGGAATAATCTAGAGCACTAGGTGAAGCCACTAGGACAATCTGGCAAATGAGGGAAATGGACTGGAACATATACTGAGGGGCTGATGAGGAGCAGGTGAGTATGGGGCAGGCCAGGTGAATGTAACCAGCAGCTAGTGCAGAGCAGGAGGGAGTGACAGGGTCTGGAATGACATGATCATGGTTACTGGGAGGAGGAACCAGATACCTCATGGTTACTGGGAGGAGGAACCAGAGACCTCATGGTTACTGGGAGGAGGAACCAGAGACCTCATGGTTACTGGGAGGAGGAACCAGAGACCTCATGGTTACTGGGAGGAGGAACCAGAGACCTCATGGTTACTGGGAGGAGGAACCAGAGACCTCATGGTTACTGGGAGGAGGAACCAGAGACCTCATGGTTACTGGGAGGAGGAACCAGAAACCTCATGGGAGGAACCAGAGACCTCATGGTTACTGGGAGGAGGAACCAGAGACCTCATGGTTACTGGGAGGAGGAACCAGAAACCTCATGGGAGGAACCAGAGACCTCATGGTCTGTCTACTTAACAATCGAGTGTGTACGCGAGGCATACAATGCATTGTTGCGCGGTTGAGTAGGAAAAGTAACCTATCGATCCATACACAAAATCTTCCCTGAAAGAAATACTCATTCTGGAATTTCTCGTCTACACAACCTTAAACACTGGACCGCCAATGGCTTCAGTTACCTTCAATCCTCAGAGTAATCTCAACATTCTCGTCCTCGATGCCATAGTTAAGTTCACACCGGTACGTTCCGCCAATTATTTATTAACAGAATGTTCTAGGACATAAGTAGACCTCAGATAACAAAGGCCTAATGTGTTCTGAACATTTCCATACACAACACTTTGGAATAATTCATGTTCTTGTACATTTAAAATAGGTATTAATAGTAGCATGTAAAATCCGAGAAAAATACCTCTAGACCTCTAGAATTTGTCTAAAGTGCAAGTACGTCATTATTTGTCACTTTGGGATCATTTATAACATTATAACAGCATTTATAGGTCAGAAAAGATGGGAAAAAAGCATAATAGGTGTTCTTTAAAGGTGCAGTGTGTAATATGACATCATCAAGTAAGTTCTACAAAGTTCTAGAATGCAACGCTCCCTGGGTAACCCCAACCCTTTAGAATAATAACAGAAGCTACAGTGGCCTTCAAGGACAAGAACAATTCTAAATTTTAAACAATGCACCTGATGACATTCCAACTATGACACTTTCAAGATGGCGGCACTAGGCCTAGGTCCAAAATATGCAGAAATATGGACATATATGAGACCCTTTCTAAGGGAAAAAAAATAATTCAAATTTTTTTTTCAGCTATTATGCACTAAATTAAACGTACTTATGAATATTATAATTACTTTCTACAAAATCTGCTAGGAAATAAAACCCAAAATTCTACACACTGCAGGTTTAAACACTGGACCGCTTCAGTCCAGGCTTCAGTTACCTTCGATCCTCAGAGTGATCTCGACGTTCTCGTCCTCGATGCCGTTGATAAGTTCACAGCGGTACGTTCCTCCGTCTTCCAGCTCCAGGAAGCTGAGCTGCAGCGAGGCGTCCATGGCGTGGGCTCTGCGCAGACACGCCCGCGGCCCCAGAGCGCCGTACGACTTGGAATCGTTTGCGTTGGACATCATGATAATGTTCTCCGGACCGACCTGTTCCAGTTCCAACTTGGTCCATTTGACTTTGTAGTCGTTTGGTTTTGAGATCAGGAGACACGGGAGAGTGACGTTACCGCCTCTCGGCCCGACCACTTCAGGGTAGACGGGGGGCTCCAGGAGATACTTCAACTTCTTGGGGTCTGTGGGTGAAGTAGGATGTAAGTCAAGACAAGACAGGTTTATTTCTATAGCACAATTCAGACACAAGGCCATTCAAAGTGCTTTACAGGGGCATGAAATACATCAAGATTAAAATACATCAGGTATAGACACTCAACGAGATAATTTAACTTCTTGGAGTCTGTAGGGGTGAAGTAGGATGTAAGTCGAGGCAAGGATGCATGCATGTGTGGATATGGATATGTGAGTTGTACAAATATGAGATATGGTTGTATGAATTGTGTGGATGCATATGGTGGATGTATTTTTGTATGGATGTATGTGATGGATATTTCATGACATTTTGTTTGATTTTTGTTTATCCTCGGGAGACCAATTGAGGGGTGGCCCTCATTTGCAATGGCGTCGAGTGTATATGGATATATGGATTGTATAAATATAAAAAAAAATAAAAAAATAAAAAATAATAATAATTATTATTATAAAGTTATTGAGCTGTGGAAAAGGGGTAGGATCGAATAAGTTTATACTTCTTCCTACTCCTTTTCAGGCACATCAATTCAATATGTTATTTGTATATTTTATTTATTTTTTGTTTATTTTTATTTGTGAAATCATTTGAACATATTTTTTTATTGTATTTTCATGCTTTTAATTTTTAATTTTTTTGATATGTCTGAAATAAAACTGAATCAATCAATCAAAGGCAGGTTTATTTCTATAGCACAATTCAGACACAAGGCCCATTCAAAGTGCTTTACAGGGGCATGAAATACATCACGATTAAAATACATCAGGTATTGACACTTAACGAGATATTTGAACTTCTTGGGGTCTGTAGGGGTGACATAGGAGTAAGTTTGCGTCAGTGCAAACTAATGTCATGTTGTTGTTATTTATTAAAAGCTATGGTGCGTTTTCTAATGTCTATTATATACTTGATGTCTTTTAATCTGGATGTATTTCATGCCCTGTAAAGCACTTATTTGAATGGCATTGTGTCTGAATTGTGCTATAGAAATAAACCTGACTTGTGTATAATTGTTCATATAAATGAATGTGTGTTACATTAAAGACATTGCAAACACTGAATACTAGAAAACTGCGAACATGTAGAGTATTAATTTAACTTATTGGTGTCTGTGGGTGAAGTAGGATGTAAGGCAAGGCAAGTTTATTTCTATGGCACAATACAGACACGAGGCCATTCAAAGTGCTTTACAGGGGCATGAAATACATCAAGATTAAAGTACATCAGGTACAGACACTCAAGGAGATAATTTAACTTCTTGGGGTATGTAGGGGTGAAGTAGGAGGAAGTTTGTGTCAGTGCAAACTAATGTCAAAGAACATAAAATAATAACTAACTAAAATAACTTGGTGTTTCTTCGTATGCGTGTAAGAATCTGGTTTTAATACACAGCCCAGGCTCTGTAAACTGGTATGCTATTTGCTATGGTGGGCCCTTTTGTTTTCCTGCCTGTTTACAGAGCTTAGCATGATTTGTTTTTCAGCTAACATGCAGTACAGACAGGTAGCATATCCGATGGAGATGTTCACTGATTTTCGACAAAGTGATTTTGCCAACAAGCGTTCTCCTGAATCACTGACTGCACCTTTAACCACTATGTTTTATATATATATGGTCCTTGTGGTTGTGGAGATATTCAACAGTTATGGTTGGCATGTCGTATTGAGAAGGAAACCAAAAAATTGGCCTGAATTTGCTTGTAAAAGTCACAAAAAACTGTTTTTCAGCTTGACAACCATCCTAATATCTCACCTATGGGTGTCTTCTAACTAAAACAATAGGGTGACAGCATGTAGCAAAAGATGTCCGCAAAAGTCTTAACGGAAGCCCTTTTCAGAGTTGGCCCCCTGACTATAACAAAAACAACACCCTCATTCATTCATTCATTCATTCATTCATCACACTCACTCTGAGCTCTGTACCTGGTGTGGAGGGGAGATAGACAGCTGTAGACCAGGTGAAGCAGCTTGATGTTAGTAGAAGACCCAGAGCAAAGTTCATTATGAAGAGAGACGCCTTTTCGGCTCCTATAGTGTATGAGAGAAAAGATAAAGTTATTGCCAAGTCTCTCAGTGTTTTGGCTAGAGGTTTAACATCGATATATAAGTGGATATGTCGATTCATTGGCGAAAGCTCAGAACGTCCAAACATCGATGCATATCGCCGTCTTTCGAATACACTTTTATTTTGACACTTTGTATGTGTGTGACACTATCTCCTCTAAATGAATGGATTGTTTTTCATTCAAATATTAATTCATTCATTTCGTCTTTATTTTGAAAAAAATAAAAAAATAAAAATAAATAACAAAGCAAGTATGACATATACAAATACCTATAACACAAAAAACAATAATTATAAAGTGTCATAAACTATATTTATAAAAATAAATGTTGTGTCTTTGTTCGAAAAGGAGTGAGAGGAAGCCGAAGCTTATGTATTCCCACCCTTTATTCAACGGCTCTTAATTATCATAATGCACATTATTTATATTTATACAATACTCTGATACATACAAAATGTACAAAGCCTAATAAAAAAACAAAAAAAATATATTGACAAAAATAATCCAACAAACGAAAACAAGGAACAAAAACAAACTAAAACAAATCTCTTTTCCCAATACAACCAGTGTAGCTAACATCACACTCAAAATCACCTCCCCTCACCCCGGTATCATTAAAAGAAAAGTGTTTCTGTACCTCTTTTTAAACTGAATTATGTTTGTGCTAAGCTTTACTTCCTGTTCTAAATGATTCCAAAAATATCTGGAAGAGCTCAAAAATAAAATTTCCAAACAAATCCATTTTTCTTACGTCTGTAGGATATAATATGGAAGCAGGAGATCTCTGCAGCATTCCAATAATTCATTTAAAAATTTGTATTTTTTTGGCACACTTAGCACTGCAGCACATGTACATTTAAGATCCTTAGAGAAACATTCTTCAAACCTGTAAAGTTGAGATTATGCGGATGTCCTGTCATCCTCCTGCTGCGATGTCCCACATGACGATGGTGCGTTCAAGGTCTCGGAAATCCTGGGTCATTCATAACTTTAGGTGAAGTTAAAACTGCTGATAGATAGATAGATAGATAGATAGATAGATAGATAGATAGATAGATAGATAGATAGATAGATAGATAGATAGATGGATGGATAGATAGATAGATAGATAGATAGATAGATAGATAGATAGATAGATAGATAGATAGATAGATAGATAGATAGATAGATAGATAGATAGATAGATAGATAGATAGATAGATAGATGGACTGTTAATCCCAGTTGGCTCGTCTTGCCAAGCCCTAACTGTTCTACTGTCATACCCAGTTCATCTCTCTCTCTCACCACACACACACACACACACACACACACACACACACACACACACACACACACACACACACACACACACACACACACACACACACACACACACACACACACACACACACACACACACACACACACACACACACACACACACACACACACACACACACACACACACACACACACAACACACACACACACACACGAACACACACACACACACACACACACACACACACACCACACACACAACACCCTCTTCCTCCCCTCTCTCTCTGGTCAGATGGGCCAGTCCTCTGTCCACAGTGTGTAAACAGTATTGTTGTCCAGATGCTGACAACAATATGAACGCCATTGTTTGTATTTTCCCGTCTGATTTCCTCATTTCCTTTTTTTGCTCATTTCGAAGTGACACAAAATGAGTTAAACCTGCAGTGTGTAGAATTGTGGGTTTTATTTCCTAGCAGATTTTGTAGAAAGTAATTATAATATCCATAAGTACATTTAATTTAGTGCATAATAGCTGAAAAAAACGTGTTGAATATTTTTTTTTTCCCCTTAGAAAGGGTCTCATATATATCCATATTTCTGCATATTTTGGACCAAGGCCTAGTGCCGCCATCTTGAAAGTGTCATAGTTGGAATGTCATCAGGTGTATTGTTTAAAATTTAGAATTGTTCTTGTCCTTGAAGGCCACTGTAGCTTCTGTTATTATTCTAAAGGGGTGGGGTTACCCAGGGAGCGTTGCATTCTAGAACTTTGTAGAACTTTCTTGATGATGTCATATTACACACTGCACCTTTAAAAAGACACTTTTTCTGTTGCAAAACCTGGTATTGAAATGTGAGATTGTATTGTGTTAGTAGCAAGGAAACTATAACTGCTTCCAGTGGTAGGAAGGTTTTAAGGTTCTTGTTATATTACTGACCACATCCTGTCAGTGACTCTATCTGTCTCATATTGTTAATTGTGT
>CM047509.1:30936671-30954171 GCA_026122265.1 Ammodytes dubius
TGATACAAGTAAAGCAAGGCCCGTTGATTAGACCTTTTCAGGGGCTAAGACATTTGTGTGGAAGGGCCTGGCTCACAACATGGGAGGGTTGGAAGTCTAAATTGACCTCACTTTCACCTTTTAACCCTTTCGTTTTACAGGAAAACAAAGAACAATATAGATAATTTGTTGTATTTCTGCATTGAAAATGGTCAATTAGGATTCTATGCATTTCTTTGTGTTTTAAATAAAAGGCCCATGTCAGTAGAACTCAAACGTTACCGCGCTATTCTCCCCTGTGGGAACCTTTCAGCAGTTGCATTCAGGAGCTCCTTCACGCTATGTGCGCTCTAGGTGAACCCTACACATACCTCGTATATCTACCTGTGAAGAAAGGTGTCTGTGTGTGTGTGTGTGTGTGTGTGTGTGTGTGTGTGTGTGTGTGTGTGTGTGTGTGTGTGTGTGTGTGTTTGTGTGTGTGGTGTGTGTTGTGTGTGTGTGTGTGTGTGTGTGTGTGTGTGTGTGTGTGTGTGTGTGTGTGTGTGTGTGTCCTGTCTGTCTGTCTCTGTCTGTATTTAGACTTTCTCTTCAACCGTTGATCCGATATACTTTAAACGTCCATTGCAGAACCCTCCCTTTACTCATTTTATTGTAAAGTGTCTTCAAGACAGAGTAAGACTATGAGTACCTTCAAAAGCGCTATAAAATAAATGTATTATTATTATTACTTGCTGGGTGTGTTGCTGAGGTTCCAAGGTCGCACAGTGTTAAATATGGACTTATGTGGATGAGCGGTTCTGTAAAAATCAGTTGAAAAACTTGGGCAAAGCCAGAAACTATAGTGCACATCTACCCATGCATGTACGGTACCGGGGCTTGAAAATGAGCTAAAAGAACAAGGGCACTGCTACTGTAATGGCATGAATAGACGCGCAAACAAAAGCATAGGCACACATATTGTAAGGTTTAGTATACATATGAATAAGTGTTCACTGTACACCATTTTCTCCATCTTTAAAGATGCTCCGAGGAACTTTCAGTTTGTGTTAATTCTAGCGCCCCCTTTGGACAAAAGCGGTAGTGTTTTTACCACACAGTTGTTGTTCCTGGGTGAGCGTATACCCATGACAAAGGCATTAAGAAAAACTATATATAAATAGCATTCTTTGCATTGATGGTCTCGTTTGCTGTTACATGTCATTTATGATCATCAGAGGAAAAATTTGACTGTTTCAGAAATATTTAAAAGTCTCTCTTTGCATATAATACTAATATGGTTGAAAAAAAACGCCATTTGGGGGCGGCAAAAACAAGCATTGACAAAACATGGTCACCTTTTAACCCCTACAAGAATGAATTACACAGAGCTAAAAGATGCAGTTAGTTAACACAATATAGACAACATTTTTAGAAGTCATGCATTGAATTAAACGCTATAAAATGTTTGCAAAACTACACAGATTACTTTTAAATATATTACTTCATACCTGGTTTTGAGTCTGTTACCACTTTTTACTTACATCCAATCCAATTGAATGTAGATGTTTGATACACATCTACCAACATGTGTTTTTGTCATGTCAATACCCATCAGTTGTCCAAGATTTTTCATATTTTTTTTCTATGTATTATTTCTAATGATTGTTTTTGCGTGTATGAATATATCGGGGTGTGTCGTGGAAGGGGGGGGGGGGGGGATTGTTTTAAGCACTTTGTGTAACATTTACTTGTATGAAAAGTGCTCTATAAATAAAGTTTGATTGGGTGCTCTGGTGGTGTAGTGGATAGAGCGCGTACCATATCGGTTCCGGCCTTCGTTGCAGTGGTCGCGGGTTCAAGTCCGACCCGTGGACCTTTACTGCAGGTCATCCCCTCTCTCTCTCTCTCTCTCTCTCTCTCTCTCTCTCTCTCTCTTCTCTCTCTCTCTCTGTCTCCCCATTTCAACTCTGTACTATCTGATAAAGCTTGAAAATCTTTAAAAATAAATATAGTTTGATTGGTGATTGATTGATATGGCTCCCAAAAAACAGTTAAAGAACTTTTCTCGTTTTAAATTTTTTTTTTCTTAGAAATGTCACAATTTGTTATCTAGTACACGTCATGTCACCATCCATAATTTATACATTCTTCTGATGGTTGTGTGATATGTGACATGTGACTAACCCTCAAGTCTCCAGGCTCCAGGCAGGTATGTAACCTCTTCACTGATTGGCTGCCAAGATATCCTCTGTCAGGTGCTACACTGTTCCAAGAATCTTATCATTGACTCCTTCGAAGAAAAACCGCAACCGCCCTCATAGCCCGAAGCACTTTTAACATTGTTCTCGCCTTATAAATACATCTTCAAAATCCATCTATCAAGACGAAAAACATATTTTTTTAATGTAAATGTGTTGAAATCACAAAAATGGCAAAAATCTTCACCAAAAAAAACGTGAAAAACAAATATTTGAGTGGTTGTTGGAGTGATTTACGGATGGTAGCCCCGAGGATCTTATAACCAATCACTTACAGTTGACTTAGTTTGTGTAAGACGTCAACTCCCCGTTTCGCCACAGAGATAGATAGAGATCTGAGCGGTAGACAGGTTAGGAGATAAACAACATTCCCATACCTGCCGCTCTCTGTTTAGCCTAGAGCCAAGTCACACAGAAGAGTTCAAGTCCTTAGTTCATATTTACAGCATATAAGTGTCCAACATTTTACAGAACAGATTATGGATTCAGCATTTTTTAATTTTTTTTTATAAATCAAAAATTACTATGTACAGGTATCATAAATCAGACAATTAACAACATATGAACAAATCCTTCTGTAGTAACCTTGAGAATAGTGCTGAGAATGATTATGGAAAAGTTTAGTTGATGTAAGTGCTTCAGAAGTTGAGATAAAGGTTTTTTTTTGACACAAAACACTTAAAATCTCTGGAAAATTGGTCTAAAATAATAATAATAATAAAAAAAACGTATATATGATAACAAAGTTGCAAGCGTCTCAATAAGCTTTACCAAAAATCTAATTTAAAATAATACATTTTCATAAACATTATAAAACATAGTTAAAAACAATTGTTTTTTTACTGTCTAAATCGTTTGACAGGACTGTCTGTCTCTGTCATGTTCAGTGTCTGTGTCTCTGTGTCTGTCTCTGTGTCTGTGTCTGTGTGTGTGTCTGTGTCTGTCTCTGTCTCTGTCTGTGTCTGTGTCTGTCTCTGTCTCTGTCTGTGTCTCTGTCTCTGTCTCTGTCTCTCTCTCTCTCTCTCTGTCTCTGTCTCTCTCTCTCTCTCTCTGTCTCTGTCTCTGTCTCTGTCTCTCTCTCTCTGTCTCTCTTCTGTCTCTGTCTCTGTCTCTGTATCTGTCTCTGTCTCTGTCTCTGTCTGTGTCTGTGTCTGTGTCTGTGTCTGTGTCTGTGTAGATGTACAGACATGTGTAATATCAGCAACTCTCCTCGAACAATACAATGTTTTTTTTGCGATCCTTCTGGAAAATAAACCGTGATAACTTGTTGTACATATCTATGCAGGTACACTTGTCTTTCAGGACAATGCCATTCATTCAACAAACCCAGATTCTTTCTTGAGATTCTGTTTCCAGGGTAACTGGAACTACATTGGTGGAACAATTGCCTAACAGAGAAAGTAAAGTCCAACACTTTGAAGAAGGTAAAGCTCCTAAGAAGATACACTATGGTACAAAGCCTACTAACGTCCTACTCGTACTCTTTTTGACGTCAATTTGAGTATGTGACGGTTGTCGTGTATGCGAGTTTGTGTAGGCGAGAAATGCCCGGATATGTACTTACTTCCGGGAAGATTTTGTGTATGGATCGATAGGATACTTTTTCCTACTCAACCCCCCACATGCATTGTGTCTTTTCTAACAACATGGAAGTTTTTTTCAAAATTCGATATTGCTTCTGTTACTTCAGTGTAAACGATCCAACGAACCTCGCATAAGCAATGGATAGTTAAGTAGACAGTATGTAGTATATATACATGTTGAGTACATAAAGGTAGGGAGGAGGTTAGTAGGGCTTTTCAAACACAGCCAATGTGGAAGGTCACAGTAACCTTGACCTCCACAATCTATTCAGTCCTTGTGTAAGTTTGTTCTAAATTCGACAAAATTCGTCAATGCATATTAAACCTGCAGTGTGTAGAATTTTGGGTTTTATTTCCTAGCAGATTTTGTAGAAAGTAATTATAATATCCATAAGTACGTTTAATTGAGTGCATAATAGCTGAAAAATTGTTTTGAATTTTAATTTTTTCCCTTAGAAAGGGTCTCATATATGTCCATATTTTCTCATATTTAGTGCCTGCCGCCTAACATATTGTACTCGCAAGATTTGAAGTAATTCACAGTGACCTGGACATTTGACCTTTGACCTCCAAAATCTATTCGGTTCATCTTTGAGTCAGAGTGGACATGTGTGCAAAGTTTGAAGAAAATCCCTCAAAGCGTTCTGGAGATATTGCGTTCACAAGAATGGCCCGGACAGACGGGACGGACAACGTGATAACACAATGTCTACATCACATTTAACCTACTTAATGCTTTTAATCGTTAGTTTAAATAGCTATTGAAGAGACGAGATTTTAGATTTTTATTTTTTTTTTACCTTTATTTCTACAGGTAAATCCCATTGAGACCGAAGACTCTTTTGCAAGGGAGACCTGTTTTCCTTCCCACATTACCATTCACACACACATTCATACACCGATACAGGCTAACTATCGACATTCACACGAGGCAAGATGGGTGAAGTGTCTTGCCCAAGGACACAACAACCATGACACAGGTGGCAGGGCAGGAATCGAACCTCCAACCCTTTGATCATCGGCCGACCCGCTCTACCAGCTGAGCCACAGTCGCCCCTGATTGTGTCAATGAAACAGTGCTAGTGCAGTAAAATGTGCTTGTTGCTGAACTAAATATATTGTTCTGAAACAGTCGGAAAACAAGTTAATTTTAACATCAAATGTTTATTGTTTTAATAAGATAGACTGATTTTGTGAAATTACATAACAATTGGGGACGCCCTTAGCTCAGTTGGTAGAGTCCCCATGGGCCTCGGCCAGCAGGGACCCGGGTTCGATTCCAGCCACGGTCGTTCTGAATGTCACTCCCTCTCTGCCCATTTCAACTCTGTCTCTACACTATCAATAAAGCATAAAAATGCAGAAAAGGCAGAAAGAGTGTTTTTATGGTCTCACTGTCTAACCCTACATTTCCCATATGCGACATCACACATGTAAAATGTAGGTTGGGAT
This sequence comes from Ammodytes dubius, assembly GCA_026122265.1. NCBI lineage: Eukaryota > Metazoa > Chordata > Actinopteri > Uranoscopiformes > Ammodytidae > Ammodytes > Ammodytes dubius. The sequence continues at coordinate 30,941,923 of CM047509.1, forward strand.
TAACAGACAGCTGGGCCAAGGAAGATGAGAAAGACTGAGGGATAAAAACCTCATTCATTATATTATAATAGTGATTTATATGATAGAACGCCGGTTCTGTATGGTGAAGTATTCTACAAACTGCTATTTTCCACCTGTGGTCCCTGGGCAGGTTAGAACAATAAATACTACTTTGTGTAAATCAATCCGTCTTTTCATCTGATAGCTAAAATGATAGATATATGTTTTTGCATTGCACACATACTGACCCTGAAGTGAACATATGGGCCCCCTCTTTAAGCCCCTTAAAGTAGCCCACAGTACACTAGCTCCACTGTGCATTAGCAGGTCTAGTGTGAAATACCTGTGTAGCAGAATGTATGTTATCTCTCTCCCTTACATAACAGAGCACGTTTAGTCTTGTTCGTTTTTTAATCTTTTTTCTTCATCTGGTGCCAGGGCCTCTTGTGAAAGCAAGCGGCCGCCATGTTGTCACTACCGATGCCCTGCTGTCGTGTGATTGGCTGATTGTGTTATCAGTGGAAAGGCCTAGAGACAGACAGATGCTACTGATCTAGTGACGAACACAACCACTTCAACACTGAACAAAAAGAAAAAATCACTGGCACGCACACTATGTTCCAAATCACATACTCTATCTATCTTTTTTACTATTCTACATACTACAGTGATCATAAAAAGTATGTTAGTTATGCTGGTAATAAGGACTTTTAAAGACTTTAAAAGACTTGAAAGACTGAAACCCTCTTCACATCTAAAGACAATCAACTCACACCTGAAACAACTAGTCATTAGTTTTCAGTCACAGTGAGTGAGATTTTGAAAAGACAGGGGGTCTCATATTGCAAGACTACAACTAGATTCCTTTTGAGATTAATATTATTTCCGCAAACGCGATAGTGATTATTTAATAAAAAAAAAGGTTAATTCAATATTCCGAGCGGGGGACTTCCTTTGAGTTATTTGACCATCTTTATTTGCTGATCTCGTCCCCAATAACTTTAACTCCTAACCCTGTATTTGACGGTAGAGTTTAAGGTTGCGCGGCTGTCAGCCTGGTTCTCCCACCGAGGCTTCAAGGAAAAAGTATCCAAAATAAGTGCCTCACCAGGCGGACACAGGTGCGACTAATGCCGCTCCTCCTGCATCGTGCTTGGTGCATGCGAGAGTGTGACAGTGTTTACGTCATTTCACTTGAGCCAACCCCTCAAGACTAGCGATAATATCAAACATGTTTGATAATCAAGACGGGAAGAAGACTGGCTGAAATTGGGTCGGATGACCACCATACACCAAACGACTGAGATTACGGGCGGCACGCACAACTCCAGCAACGACTTCTGTGATTTCAGTCTGACATTGGAAGATTGTCTGCGACTGTCAAAAAAGCTGCTAATTTCCACACAAAAAATCTCGACCGGATATAATAGGACATTTTTTGCAAATACTTCAATATAGTCAATGTTGTATTTCTTATGTTGAAAGACTTTTCTGGCTCATATATTGCTACCCGGCTTTTGCACTGCTGTCAGTCAGTCGAAAAATAAACAGTAAACTGTGTTCAGTCACGGTCAATTTAACAACACTACAACAACACTGTCGGTGCATCTACATGAGGTAAAGCCTTCAGTGATGGCTCATGGATTTTATACCTTCTGCTGTACGTCCAGGTTTTTCTTCTTAGCAGTAGAATCAACAACTGAAACATTTCTTGGGCTCTTCTTGGGATTTTTCTGAGCTCCTGCACCAGTGTCGGGGGGGGGGAGGGGGACACCAGTTTGTAAACGCTGCCATACTGAGAAATACAGAGAGAGTTTTGTGGAGCTGATAGGCTTAATCAACTTTGTGTTTGTCAACTCGTTTGGTGATGGCTTGAATGTAACCAACTCTCATGGAAAAAGTTACGCACTGTAGCTTTAAACCAAACACAAATTTCAGAAGTTAAACGATAAAGTATTTTATATTTTTCACCAGGGTGAGGACCCATGACAAAGGCATTAAGAAAAAACTATATAAAAATAGCTTTCTTTCTTTGCACTGATGGTCTCGTTTGCTGTTACATGTCATCATGATCATCAGAGGAAAAATGAGACTGTTTCAGAAATATTAAAAAAGTTCCTCGTGCAACCTTTATAGATATTTCATTGTGTGTGTGGTGATGTGTGTGTGTATGATGTGTGTGTGTGCGCGCGTGTGTGTGTGTGTGTGTGTGTGTGTGTGTGGTGTGTTGTGTGTGTGGTGTGTGTGTGTTGTGTGTGTGTGTGTGTGTGTGTGTGTGTGTGTGTTGTGTGTGTGTGTGTGTGGTGTGTGTGTGTGTGTGTGTGTGTGTGTGTGTGTGTGTGTGTGTTGTTGTGCGCGGTGTGACTACCCATAGATATTTAATAGTTCCTCGTAGCTACTATAAAGCATTTGAGGAATTGTTACTAAAAGAAAAGTTTTATCTTGAATCTTTCACATGACTGTCACTGTGATGGAGGTGATCACGAGACTGCATCAGTGTTCTGGAATGACAGTTACTGTTTGCATGATTGACATTGTGTGTGTGTGTGTGTGTGTGTGTGTGTGTGTGTGTGTGTGTGTGTGTGTGTGTGTGTGTGTTGTGTGTGTGTGTGTGTGTGTGAGGAGAGGGACAGATGACAGACAGGCAGCAGCGACGACAGAAGCAGACAGACAGACAGACAGACAGACAGACAGACAGACAGCAGACAACAGACAGACAGACAGACAGACAGACAGACAGACAGAGGGAGAGAGGGAGAAAAAAAACATGTAATTTTCGTAATCAAACCAGTCCTTCACTTCCGTATTTTGCACAGGGCTGAAATTTATATTTTAATAAAATTGCTGCAGCTATTGTAGCTGTGCAACCATAAGTTTATGAGACATTTAATGGGGCCCTTGTAAACAAATGGGGCCACTGTAGCTAGCCGTTTACAGAGCCTAGGCTGTGTATTAACGCCGAACATTTCTTTCACACAGTACAGACAGGTAGAAGATCATGAGGAGATATTCACTGGATTTTTCAAGTTCAGTCAGTTGAATGTACACCTGTGGACTTTAGCCCAGGTGTGTGTGTGTGTGTGTGTGTGTGTGTGTGTAGTGTGTTGTGTGTGTGTGTGTGTGGTGTGTGTGTGTGTGTGTGTGTGTGTGTGTGTGTGTGTGTGTGTGTGTGTGTGTGTGTGTGTGTGTGTGTGTGGTGTGTGTGGTTGTGTGTGTGTGTGTGTGTGTGTGTGTGTGTGTGTCTTGTTGATTTAATGTGAAACCTGTAATTTTAGCTGGTGGGAATGAAGTGAGGAGGAACGGGCCCTTGAGCAGAAAAGACAAGATTAGGCTTGCCCATATGAACAGAGAAAAGCGTTTATTTTTTTTGGGGGGGGGGGGTTTCATAAGTTATCAATCAATATACAGTATATGACATAAGCTAATGGGATTCTTCCAAAAACAAGACTTCACATGCCAGAACTAACTCCTGTCTCTAACTCACCACACTGCAGGTGAATACAGTAACACTTTAACGTATAGAAAACTTGAGGTCTGCTGCAACTCTCAGCTCTTTTAAATCGAGTCTGAAGACTTTTCTGTTTCCATTTTTTAACCTGTATTTTTTTATTATATTATAAATGTTCTATTTCTATTCATTCGCTTTCTAATGTATATGTATTTTATTTGCCCTTAAGATTTTGAATTGCCTTTGTCTGAATGTGTATAGAAATAAACTTTGAAGGGAAGGGAGAGAAGAAAGGAAGAGTGAAGGAGAAAGGAGAGAGAGAAAAAAGGAGAGGAGGAGAGGAGAGGAGGGAAGGAGAGGAGAGGAGGGGAGAAAGATGGAAGAGGAGGGATAGGAGAATCCTGTGTCTGAATTGTATAGCAAATAACTTGTCTTGCCTATAATATCATCATGAACTTTGCATATGCAATGTCAATGTTAACTAATGTGTGTGAACATTTACATCTCTTTAAAGACAATAATCAGGGCCTTGCTCATGTAGAAAAAGAAAGAGTATGCGATTCGGAACGCAACCTAAGTTTTTCATTCGTTTCCATGGCAGCAGCAGTACGAAGCAGGAAGTAAGGGTGCAACGAAGGGACAAAATGGTAGCGCAGATTAACACGATTTAAAAAAAATAACGCATAATGCTCTGTCTTGAATCTTATCGCGATTAACATGTTAACGCTGATAGCCCTAGTTAAGACATAAGGTTTTGGTGACAAGTGAGTGGTGTGTGTGTGTGTGTGTGTGTGTGTGTGTGTGTGTGTGTGTGTGTGTGTGTGTGTGTGTGTGTGTGTGTGTGTGTGTGTGTGTGTGTGTCTCTAAAGGCTTCTATTTGACGCCTGTGGTCTCAAGTGATAATAGTTCAAATTCCCTGTTAACCAAAACAACATTCCAGCCGTTCTTTCACCTTTTCAGTCTCTGCTGATGGAGGACAGAGATATACAGGTAGGTGTGTGTGTGTGTGTGTGTGTGTGTGTGTGTGTGTGTGTGTGTGTGTGTGTGTGTGTGTGTGTGTGTGTGTGTGTGTGTGTGTGTGTGTGTGTGTGTGTGTGTGTGTGGTGTGCTGTGTGTGTCAGTTGTGTGTGTGTGGTGTTGTCCTTTGAGTGTGTAGTGGCTTTTGTATAGTGTGTGTGTGTGTGTGTGTGTGCTTGTGTGTGTGTGTGTGCGCTTGTGTGTGTGTGTGTGTGTGTGTGTGTGTGTGTGTGTGTGTGTGTGTGTGGTGTGGTGTGTGTTGTGTGTGTGGTGTGTGTGTGTGTGTGTGTGTGTGTGTGTGCTTGTGTGCTTGTGTGTGTGTGTGGGCTGTTTCTTACCCAACGTCCTAGTATGCAGTGTAGTAAGTGAGCCTATTATATATAATTACAGTATTTTGATTTGATTGTGAAAGACACTCTAAATAGTTTATAATGTGACTGTGGTTTCCGAAACATATTCTAACCTTTATTTATACAGGAAATCCCATTGAGACCGGAGACTCTTTTACAAGGGAGAACTGTTCCCATTCATACACCGATAGCAGGCTAACCATTGAATATGTAAGCACAACCATCAGGCAGTGTTCTTACTTATAGCCTTTGTGGGTTAACTGTTAACACAACACTATCATTTGTGCATAAGAAATAGATAATTAAAGGTGGAGTCAGTGATTCTGGAGAACGCTTGTTGTCAAAATCACTTTTTTTGGTCAAAATCAGTGAATATCTCCTCAAGATCACCTACCTGTCTGTACTGTGTGTGCACTTAAAACAAATCTAGTGTTAATACACAGCCAATAGGCTCCGTAAACAGGCATGTTGCTAGCTACGGTGGGTCCCGTTTGTTAAAATACCCTTTTTTAATGCCACTTTACAGATCCATAGCTGTGTATTAACACCAGATTTAGTTTTAGTACAGACAGGTAGCGGATCGTGAGGAGATATTCACTGATTTCGACTTTGAAGTGTTTTTGGGGACAAGCATTCTCCAGAATCACTGACTACACCTTTAACAGTCAAGTAGAAACTGGTTAAGTCTGTGTTCTGCAAGGCAACAATGGTTTTAGTATTCAAGCCCTGCGCAACAGACTAAGATAAACCCTTTTCTCACACGTTAACAACGCTGTTTGAGCAGGTTGAAACGGCAAACCCTTATGTTTGCTCTTCTGGTTCCTTTAGGCAGAGAAAGTCTGACACGTCCTTATTGTAAGCACGCACGAGATCATTTAATTTGATGTTGAGTATGATTTATTAAACAAAACTCCGGTTGACTTTCCAGTAAAAAACATAAAAAACTCAAAACAATGTCACTGATTTGCAGCCAAAAAACAGGGTTCTTACTAGACAAAAATACTTCTAAATGTGAGATAATATGAAGTAATGTGCGAGCGTGAGCGTGGTCAAAAACTGTTATGCTCTCTGCCTTCCACCTGAGTGAAAGCAAAGTCCCTCCCCTATAATGTAAAGCACGACACCCCAGGTGACACACATTACCAATCACCACATAACAAAATGCGTTGATATACATATGAATAAACATTTCACACACTTACTAAATTTCATAAATCATAATTTGCCATAAACTAAAAATGTATTTACTTAAAATATATTAAACACAAAAAATCTTTAAATGGCTCCAACACAGGTATACATAATAACTGCTGCTGTTATAACTGGTATCAATGAGGCAATAAAGAAGCTCCCGTGCCATAAAAGACTCTACTGGATTTAACATTATGATTGACTAGTCAACTTAAAAGTAGCCGACGGTGATAGGGGTTTTACTATGCGCGTGTAATAAGTCACACATCACATGGAATCTGATTCAGGCCTCGATAATATGTGGGAATACATTATATAATAGATATTACAAGTCATTGCAAAATAAAATTAATTGAAATTGCAACTTTTTTTTTTATATATTTTATTTCAGACATAACAAAACAAAATGAAAAGCATAAAAATACAATAAACAAAATGTATGTTAAATGACTTCACAAAAAGAAAAAAAAGAAAACAAATGATCTGTATTGATGTGATATGCCTGAAAAGGAGCAGGAACAAGTATACACTTATTTAATCCTACCCCTTTTCCATAGTAAAAAAAATAAAACTATTTATTATATTCGCTTCTTGTATTCCATATAATCTCTATACAATCTATCTATACAATTGGCGATACTATATTTGACATTTACGATCTATACATACATACATACATACAACTTAATATACTATGATTTTTTATATTTTATTTTTCTATAAAATATAAAAAATCAACTGTTTTTAACCATTTGACGTCACACACTGTCACTCCTGAAAAGTGGAGCTCAAGCCAGTGGAGCTTGTCAACAAAACTTTGTTTCGATATATATCTTATAACATTTTGATGAAGTAGCGACTAGTAGCAATGACCACAGTAGCAATGACCTGGACACACGAACAAAATGTGTTCACATACACATTTCTCGGACATATAACCTCTGCTATTTCTGTTCAAACTTTGTCTCAATCTGATGCCACACTGATGTGCTTGTGTGACGTCTTGGTCGAGCACCTTGATTTTGCTGTTTGCAAATAAAACTTCACCTGCCTAGAAGCCTGCCTGACTCGATTTCTCTTTATTACAACACTTGGGTTGTTTAAATAATTCCTTTAACAGCATTCAAGCCAGGTGACATGTTTGATAGGCCTTTGGGGTGAAGGGAATAGGCCTATATTAGAAAAAAAAAAAAAAGTTTATAAACCTGTCCTGAATGTCTGGCTGTCTTTTCCCATGTTAACTCTGGTGTCCTGTAACCAAACCCTCATGTACTGTGTGCACTGCATGCGGGTTGTCTGAACAGTTAGGCAACTGTAAGCAAAGTATCAGATATGGGTCGCCTTTAAAAGCAGTAGTAAGCAGCAGGCTATCCAAGAAATCGTATGTACAGCTCTGGAAAAAATTAAGAGATCAGTCTGGATTTTTCTTAAATCTTCATCTCTACATTACTTATTGAAAATGCTCTGTATGACAAAACATGTATTGGAATTTGGTAGAAATGTTGTCAATAGTTTAAAGGCCTACTATAAAACCAAAATGTTCATTCTACTCAAACATATGCCTATAAATAGTAAAACGAAAGAAACTGAACATTTGGAGTGGTCTCTTCATTTTGTCCAGAGCTGTATGTAAAAAAAATTAAATAAAAATTAAATAAAAAAAAATCATTGAAATATAAAATAAAAAAAAATAAAAAAAAAACATAAAAAAATAATAATAATAATAATAATAAATAAATAAAATAAAACTGTATTGGGCATCAAGTTAAGTCAGTGTCACAACATAGTAATGGATCCTAGGTGAGTTGCGGCGCTTCAAACCACCTTGGATAAAGTCCAGTAGCCGAGGTGGGAGTGGCTTGGAGTGAATCCTGCATTATTCATATAGAGGAGGCAGGTCTGGTCGGCTGTAGGTGTTTCCTACTGAACAAAAACCACACATGCCAAGCTCTCAGCTCTTGTGTCTGTGTGTGAGCCTCTTCTTCCAACCCTCCCTCACACACACACACACTCTTACACACACACACACACTCACACTCCAGTCTCCTGTCTCTGCACTCGTGTGTGAGAGAGACTGGGAGAGAGAGAGTGTCTAACTTTTTTTTTGTGAGTGCCGGATATTTAATCCCACTGAAAAACTTTTTTAATTTTTTTTTATTACACTTTTAACATCTATTTTTTGTGTATTTTTTGGGGTAAAATATACACATTTTAAAGATGGCAGACGCAGCGACCAACATGCGCCTGAAGCTGCCCATCATATGTTTCATTCTGGAGCTCATCCTCATAATACTTTTTGGTGTTTTGGTTGTTTACGACGATGAAGTCGACGCGAAGAAATGGCACGCCGGCAACCACTCTGATTCTGACAACGACTTCTACTACCGCTACCCAAGTGAGTGTCCTGGGATGTTTAATGCTGTAGTCTATTAAGAGGGGTCAGGGGAGGGGAGGGGAGGGGGGGGGGGGGGGTTACTGTATAAGTTTAAGGGTCACAATCTGGTGTTTTATGATTTACTATGTGTATGAGTTAAGTGCAATGAATTTTTTTTTTATTTTATTTTTTTTCAATTTTGAGCACATTAACACTAAAGGAGTCTCTAGCTTATGCTTTTGTTACCAAGCTGTCCTCTGTGTAGTATATGCCAAGAACCACAGTTCATAACAGGTTGTACATGCCCTTTTCTTAAAGGTGCAGTCAGTGATTCTGGAGAACGCTTGTTTTCAAAACCACTTTTTGTCAAAATCAATGAATATCTCCTCATGATCCACTACCTGTCTGTACTGTGTGACTGCTGAGAAAAAACAGCATAGTATACGTAACGGGCATGTTGCTAGCTACGGTGGGCCCCCTTTGTTTACATACATTTTTACAGAGCCTAGGCTTTGTATTGACACAATTCTTTCAGCGCACACACAGAACAGACAGGTAGTGGATGGTGAGATATTTACTGATTTTGACAAAAAGCGTTCCCCAGAATCACTGACTGCACCTTTAATATTGTAAACCTAATTTGAATAGGTGCTTTAATATGAGAAAAAAAAATAAAAAATCAAGATATTTTTTTGGCATTTTTATGCTTTTATTGATAGTGTAGAGACAGAGTTGAAATGGGGCAGAGAGGGGAGTGACATGCAGAGAACGACCGCGGGCTGGAATCGAACCCGGGTCCGCTGCTGGCCGAGGCCCATGGGGGGGACGCCCTACCAACTGAGCTAAGGGCCCATGGGGGGGGGGGGGGACGCCTTACCAACTGAGCTAAGGGCGCCCCCGAGAAATACATTTGATCAAAACGATTTTTCAGAACAAAATGTGCAGATGTCTTTAGGGATTAAGATGTTTTTATCATATTGCAGCCTCTTGTAAAAAAGAAAATGTAATAAAAGTAGAAAAATAACGCGATAATTTTTACCAAACTTCTTGAAAATTCGTCACTATTTTGCTGTTATAAAAAACAATTAAAAAACCCTCCAAGTAGTTTTTGCATGAGTTTGTTGGGGCTGCTGTTTCCATGTGTGATTTCTGCACCAGCCATGAAAAGCCTCTCTGTAAGTCTTTCTAACAATGCTTAACTTATCTCTCTCACAACAACCCTCCTATCCTATCTTCCATGCTTGCCTAAGTGATTGATTGCGTAACCTACCTGTAAGTCTTGAATGCCATGCGCTGTTGAAAGCTTCCCTCAACATTTCCACATGCACTGTGATCAGAGGGGTGACAATGTGCTGAGCTAGTTTCACTAATTGGACCGGCCCCCCTATTCATTTCTGAACGGACATTTTACCCAGATAACTTCCAGTCCACTGCAGTCCATTGATAATTCATTTTCTGATTCATATGAATTGATGGTGTAGAAAACAATCAGGCCTTTGATTGTAGGCTGAAAAACGCTCATTATGCAATAAACAGAGCTTTCAAATAAGAAAAAAATATAACATTTTTCTGGCACTGGGTTAACTTCAGACAAAATGTATCATTGTTTTCAAGCAATGACTGATCTTAAAGGTGCTCCTAGGAACTTTAAGTTTGTGTTCATTCTAGCGCCCCCCTTTGGACAAAAGCAGTAGTGTTTTTACCACGCCAGCTGTTGTTCCTGGGTGAGCGTATACCCATGACAAAGGCATTGAGAAAAAACTATATAAACATGTAATTTTTTGCACTTATAGTCTTGTTTGCTGTTACATGTAATTCATGATCATCAGAGGAAAAATGAGACTGTTTCAGAAATATTTAAAAGTTCCTCGTAGCACCTTTAACTTGTTAATACAAAGTTGCATGTTCTGCAAAGTGTAGTGTCACTAAATTGACTATATCACTATAGTACTGCATATTGTATTACTTCAGTTATTACTAAATACACATTGGGTATGTAAAGAAATGGGGCCCACTGTAGCTAGAAACATGCCGGTTTACAGAGTCTAGGCTGTGTATTAACCCTCATGCCACCCTGGGACCATTTTCTGCCATTTGGCCTTTTTTTTGGTTTGTTTTTTAAATAACTTTGGCTGTGCTTATGTTAGCCTAATACAATTTGGCCAGGGTTAATATTTATGAAGATACTTTCTGAATTTCTACTCAGCAACTTCATAGCACCTATAATAAAGGCAGGACATTTTTTTGTTACACAGGAGGACCTGGGACCATTTTCTGCCGTCATTCACTTCCATTCAAAACGGCAGTTTTTTCCAAATTTGATCCTGCTGACAAACCAGCATAAAATATATTTTTCTATTATTTTGTGCTTTCATCCTTGACAAAAGGCATCAAAATTTGTGATTTTCACCCCAACTACTAGGTGGTGCCCTTTAGGTATATTTTACATGGGGTTGAATGACAGGCTGTTTTCCTGGTTGTCAGTCCTGCAATATTGTTGGCCCCCAAAGGTCAATGTCAAAAAATATTTCAACCTAAATGGTGTTGATGTGTTGGTAGGGATACCAGTGGGTGGTGCATATGTATATATTGAGAAATTATGGTTTGTGTGTGTGTGTACAGACAGCCAAACTTCAAACACCCAAACTTGTATGTAAAAATTACTCAATTTGAAAGCATTCAAATCTGTAAAAACTTATATTTTTTAAACCATAGCCATGTTGACAGACATATGTAAATGTGATGATATTAGGCATGCATCCCAAACTTAAGACACCAAAATTACACTTTTTACCCCCACTTAGCTGAATTATTCATTTACTTCACCTTTTACTGATAAGTCAAAATGCTCCCTAAAACCACACAAGAAAAAAACATGATTTTTTTTAATAATTTGTCATTTTTTAGAGTTTTAGACCTATACATAAAGAAAATGAGCAACACATGAAAGGTTAGGGTCCATATGGATACCTAAGGGTTGTGTCTGTGTGTTTGTTGTGAAATTATTGTGTGTGCGTATGTGTGTGTGTTTGTGTGCTTCCATATATATGCAGCTTAAAGGTGCTATTTTGGGGCTTTCAGGTGGCTGCTCACCCAGCATGCACAAAAGGTCACTAACACTCCCAAAACTGTGTGTGTGTGTGTGTGTGTGTGTGTGTGTGTGTGTGTGTGTGTGTGTGTGTGTGTGTGTGTGTGTGTGTGTGTGTGTGTGTGTGTGTGTGTGTGTGTGTGTGTGTAATCACGCCACTTTTTGGTGGATAAGAATAAAGAACAGCTCAGAGCCTCTTGAATCATGCAAAAATCCTTCCTACATTCTCTTTGAAGTGATGCGCACTCCTATCATCTTGCAGGCTATAAAGATGCCGATGAAGTGAAAACAAAAAACAAAAGTCTGGGTTTGTTTACACAGGTGCAACATTGACCAATGTTTTAAGTATGGGTGTAGGGCACACTGCTCATTTACAGCATGGCCAAGCATTACCAATGTTACAGACACATTTGCAAAAATTGCCAGCGAAGTGTTCCTCTTCCATTGAATGTCTTTTTCTCTCTCTCGTTCTCTCTCTCACACACAAACAAACACACACACTCACTCATGCTCACACACAAACGCGCACATACACCCACTCACTCACTCATTCACTCACTCACAAACGCGCACACACTCACTCACACACACACACACACACACACACACACACACACACACACACACACACACACACACACACACACACACACACACACACACACACACACACACACACACACACACACACACACACACACTTTTGGGAGTGTCAGTGAACTTTTGGGTGAGCAGCCACCTGAAAGCCCCAAAATAGCACCTTTTAGCTGCATATATATCT
>CM047509.1:30959171-30966671 GCA_026122265.1 Ammodytes dubius
GCATTTCATATTATCTAAAACACAAATATATTATACATTATAAAGAAATATTATAAATATTACATTCCATTTCTACCAAGTCTGTTCTGAAAAAAAAAATCCAAAATGCCTATAAAATTCTACGCACTGCAGCTTTAAGAGTAAGGCCTATAAAGGCCAGGACACACCAGCCCGAAAATCGCCGTCGTTGAGTCAATAGGGGGTCGGGAGACGAATCTGTTTGGTGTGTGCCGTGACGTCGGCCGACGTAGAGGTCGTCGGGCTTGTTTTGAGGCGACCGTCTTTCATTTGGAGCAATTTGATTGGTGGAGGGCTAGCGAATCAGTGAAGCCCGGAAGTGAGGCGGGTAGCACAAACAGCTAACAACAGCTAGCCATCGTTTTAATGTGTTTGTTCGTTTCGTTTTGAGAGTACTCACATGCATCAACCCTTGTTGACTGCTCGACACCATGCTCGACACTCTCTGCTAAAAATTGTGCTATTATGGTCCATAAATATAAATACGTATTTCTATCTATGTTTATGCTCTAGAGAGCTGTCCCATCATTTCCGGCTTTCGTATTTTTTTCGGGCCACAATACAGATTAGCGCCGCCTGCTGTTATGGAGACATTACGTCCCGCGCAAGCAACAGAGCGTACGGAAAGTCAGCAGTCAGTTTGGTGTGTTCTCTGGCCGCGACGGGATGACTGGAGCTTCCTGAAACGGCCGACCCCATTTTTTGCGTAGTCGGAACAAGTAGAAACAAGTCGGACTGGTGTGTCCTGGCCTTAACAGTGCAAGGCAAGTTTATTTATACAGCACCATTCATACACAAGGCCATTCAAAGTGCTTTACAGGGGGCATGAAATACATCAAGATTAAAATACATCAAGTATAGAATACACATTAAAAAAACAAATGACAAATATGAATCAAATTAAGACATTTAAATAATATAAAAATAACAGGTTAAAAGAAAAGTCTTCAGATTTGATTTAAAGGAGCTAAGAGCTGCAGCAGACCTGAAGTTTTCTGGGAGTTTGTTCCAGATATTTTGTGCATAAAAACTGAAAGCTGCTTCTCTTGACAGTGCACGGTACCTCAAATCCCCCTTGTTATATAAGACTCATTCTAAGCTCATAAAAGTAAATAAACTACTTTTATTTTCAATCGAATATCATACATTATCTAAAACACACTTATGAAAATTACACTATATTACATTTCTACCAAGTCTGTTCTGAAAAAAAAATGCCAAAATGCCTATAAAATTCTACGCACTGCAGCTTTAAGAGTATAAGGCCTATGACAGTGCACGGTCCCTCAAATCCCCCTTGACCAAAAGCTTATGTAACTGCTCTGGTTCTCAGAGAAAGGCACAAAGATGTCGGTCACGTGACTCGGCCCAGCTGGCAGTGATTGAATGTTTTTGTTGATCGAGATTCTTTGGAGAAGCAAATATGAGCTTGATTTAAAACGACTGCTTAGCTAGGTGAAATGGGGCTGGATGGATGGATGGATGGATGGATGGATAGATAGATAGATAGATAGATAGATAGATAGATAGATAGATAGATAGATAGATAGATAGATAGATAGATAGATAGATAGATAGATAGATAGATAGATAGATAGATAGATAGATAGATAGACAGATAGATAGATAGATAGATAGATAGATAGATAGATAGATAGATAGATAGATAGATAGATAGATAGATAGATAGATAGATAGATAGATAGATAGATAGATAGATAGATAGATAGATAGATCCATCTACTTTTCCTTTCATGTTTTGGTGATTTTTTGGAGTGTTTTTTTCATAACGTTGTGCAGGTTTAACCATTGTTTCCTTGAGCTAGGCACTTAACCCTAAACTGCTATGTGAAAAGATGAATTTCAATGTGCCTTGTGTAAATTGACTTAAAGACCTACTTCACCGGTGGAAATATGAAGGTGTATTGAACTCTGAGATCCTATGTAGTATAAATGTGCAAACATTTTAGAAATCGGTTCATCCTAGCCTGAGAAAAGGCAGAAAGAGTGTTTTATGGTCTCACTGTCTAAAGGCCGTTTCAGACGGTAGGCGACATTCCGCTCGCGTTGTCGCCTGGCACCGCGGCTTCACTTTGCGCTCCCCGTGTGAAGTGACGGGCGGAGGAGCGCGATTGTGATTTTTCAACCGCCGCGACAAAAAGATAAACAGTTCTCAACTTTTCCAACGGCTCCTACGAGTGCGCGCAAGCGTTCGACGAGCACGGAAGCGACAGTTCAGCGGGAGTGCGCCCGCTTGTCGTGTCGCCTGACAGAACGCCGCGCCTTCTCTCTGCCCGCTCGCCTCTCCATTGACAATGCATTGCCAGGGGCGACAAACGCGTTCCGTCTGAAACGGCCTTATAACCCTACATTTTACCATGTGTGACATCAGACATGGTAAAATGTAGAGTTAGGATTAACAGGACAGCTGGGCCAAGGGAAGACTGAGGGAAGACTGAGAGAAGAAAAACCTCATTCATTATATTATAATAGTGATTTTATAATGATAGAACGCCGGTTCCGTATGGGTGAAGTATTCCTTTAGTAGTGTATTCCTAAGTATCCCTTTTAAAAATACTTAAAGCTGGGTGGAGAATTTGGGGAGAAAATAGCAGTTGGGATAGAGATTTAAATCCAAATACCTCAACCGCTCCACTTATGGTCCCTCCCTGACACGCTCTACACACCAACAACGTCGGTGCCAAAGTGAATGGACACTCCCAACAGAGTACAGAGAATCGGATTTTTATTTTATTTTTTTTAAATCGGTGCCTCGCTCTGATTGGTCAAAGTGTACCGCTCATGTTAATTTTGACCAATCAGAAATCACATACCCCAGCTTTAACTAATCATTTAAGTTTATACTTCTTCCTACTCCTTTTCAGGCATATCAATTCAATATTTATTTGTTTATTTTTTTGTTATTTTTATTTATTTTGTGAAATCATTTGAAAATATTTTTTTATTGTATTTTCATGCTTTTAATTTTTTTTTTTTGATATGTCTGAAATAAATTGAATCAAATCAAATCAAATCAAATCAAATCAAATCAAATCAAATTTAACCTGTGTTCCCCCCTCTCCGTCCCCAGGTTTCCAGGACGTCCACGTGATGATCTTCGTTGGTTTCGGGTTCCTCATGACGTTCTTCAGAAGTAGGCTTCAGCAGCGTGGGTTTCAACTTCCTGATCGCGGCGTTTTCCATCCAGTGGGCCACGCTCATGCAGGGCTTCTTCCACGGGCTGCACGGGGCAAGATACACATCGGGGTGGAGAGGTACGTGAGGGGGGGAGGGTGGGGGGAAGTGTGTGTGTGTGTGTGTGGGGGGAGGGGAAGGGGGGGGTAAGGTGTGTGGGGGGGGGGGGGGGTAGGTGTTTGAGGGGGGGGGGGGTGTGTGTGTGTGTGTGTGTGCTCATGCAGGGCTTCTTCCACGGGCTGCACGGGGGCAAGTACACTCGGGGTGGAGAGGTACGTGAGGGGGGGAGGGGGAGGGGTAGGGGGGTACGTGTGGTGGGGGGGGGGGGGGGGGGGAGAGGTACGTGTGTGTGTGTGAGGGGGGGGGGAGTGTGTGTGGGGGGGGAGTTGTGTGTGTGTGTGTGTGTGTGTGGGGGGGGGAGGTAAGGTGTGAGTGTGTGTGATGGGGGGGGTGGGGAGAGTGTGTTGTGTGTGTGTGTGTGTGTGTGTTGTGTGTTAATTTCCCGTTTACATGGCGACACACACTCATACATTACAAACGCTAGCAAAGATCTTTAGGACAACTGAGGCAAGATACACATCGGAGTGGAGAGGTACGCGTGGTAAACTTAGGGGTGTTGGGAGGGCGCTCGTAGTGTAGTTGTTACGCCCCCCCCCCCCCAACACACACACATAGAGTCTCAGTCCTCTTCACAGCAGACCGGGTTAGAATCCAGCCCGGGTCGTTCTCTGCATGTCATTCCCTCTCTGACACATTTCATCTCTGTCTCTACAAACTGTCTATAAAGCTGGAAAAATGACAAAACATAACCTTAAAAAAAAAAAAATATTGCAAGGGGATTTTTTAATTTTTTTGTTATAGCATGCTTTTATTTTAGATTTTTTATTTATGTTCCAATTCAACTTATTTATTGCTGTGTGTACAACTCTAGTATTGTGTATTTCAACTTTTCTTTTTAAATACCAATTTTTTTTTTAAGAACATACACATACACACACATCTGAAAACATGAACACAAAAACAAAAAAACATAACAAAACAAACAACCAACATGGCGTACTCTACTTTACAGGTTTCTAAGGACATTGTTTAAACTAAAGGTAAATGTTAAGCAAAAAATAAAAAGTCAATAAGGTGTCATGTAGGTCCCTTCAGTACTGTTATATATAGTCCAGGAAAGGCTGACATATCTGTTTAAATTGTTTGTAGTAATGTATATTTTTTGTAACCCTGTGTGTGTCCTCCCAGTATGATCAATGCAGACTTCTGTACTGGCGCGGTGCTGATTTCGTTTGGGGCGGTGCTGGGTAAGACCAGCCCTGTGCAGCTGCTGGTGATGGCTGTGTTTGAAGTCACTCTGTTCGCTGTCAATGAGTTTATCCTGCTGACCTTACTGGGGGTGAGTTGGAAAGGTTATCAGAGTATTACCTGAAGATCTTTTTGTGATTATATCTATCTATCTATCTATCTATCTATCTATCTATCTATCTATCTATCTATCTATCTATCTTATCTATCTATCTATCTATCTATCTATCTATCTATCTATCTATCTATCTATCTCTATCTATCTATCTATCTATCTATCTATCTATCTATCTACTATCTATCTATCTATCTATCTATCTATCTATCTATCTATCTATTATCTATCTATCTATCTATCTGTGCAGTGGTGTGTGTGTGGTGTGTGTGTGTGTGTGTTCTCTGAAAAATGGCGTGCAAAAAACAGCACATGAACAATCAAATGTGTCTTTTTTTTTGTGTCATTTTCAAAACCAGTTTGTGTTTAAGGTGACACTTTAGGAAGGTGAATAGGGTAAATGGTTAAATTATACAGGAGATATCACAATGAATTTATGTCAATGAGTTTATCCTGCTGACTGTACTAGGGGTGAGTTAGAAGAAACCAGTCAAGGCATATATTCATTTGATATGCTCTTCATATGTTTTGTGTGAAACTGAGGTTGCGTTCCGAATCGCATACTTATAGTATGTAGAGAAAAGATTTAGGATGTCCCGATTCTTGTGGCCAGATTTAGGATGGTTAGAAGTACCCGGATGTCCTACTTCATGCGGCCAAGATTGTTAGTGTTGAAAACTGCATCCTATTTGGGCGATTCTGACCACAATCCAGTGCGCACGTGAAGTGACGTCACATCGACGAAGCCTCCATATGAAAACAAACGTGGATGCGACGGATATAAAAGCAAGAGGCAAGATCAAGGCGCAATGTTATGATGAAATAAGAGAGTAAAGTATGTCCCAATAGTATGCCTACTGCATCCTATCTAGATTCTTTTTATCGTCGGATGTAGTATGTAGAATAGAAAAAAGAAAGAGTATGCGATTCGGAACGCAACCTAAATGTATTTTGAGGAGTAAAGGGTAAGTAGCTCAAGTACTTCACATTTGAACTTGAGTAAATGTACTTAGATACTTTCCGACACTGCAAAATAAAATAAAAAACTAACATATCTTCCATTTCATCAGGCCAAGGACGCCGGGGGCTCGATGACCATCCATACGTTTGGGGCGTACTTTGGTCTGATGGTGACGCGCGTCCTCTACAGACCAAACCTGGACAAGAGCAAACACAAGAACTGCTCCGTCTACCACTCTGACCTGTTCGCTATGATCGGTAAATACATCCCTGCGTTCCAAATCACATACTATTTATTCATACTACACTACATACTAAAGTACTGTTCCTTTATACTACACTACATACTAAAGTACTTTTTCTTTATACTACACTACATACTAAAGTACTTTTCCTTTTTACTACACTACATACTAAAGTACTCTTTCTTTTTCGTACCCTACATACTAAAGTACAGAAGAGTTTTAGGGCCACAGGAGAGAAATAAAATCAGATAAGGAAGACAGTTTTGTGGAGCTGATAGGCTTAATCAACTTTGTGTCAATTCATTTGGAAATGGATTGAATGTGGGAAGTTACGCACAATAGCTTTAACCAGTACTTGTATTATTACCCGTGGAAAGTTACGCACTACAGCTTTAAAGTAATACCCACCTGTTGTGTTTACTCCCAGAGTTTTAACCATCATAAAAGTCCTTAGTATTGTCTAGTAGCCTATTATAAATAACTTCCTGTTGTGTTTGGAAAGTTATGCACTATAGCTTTATAGTAATAATAGTTTTAAAGTAACCCCTCCCTGTTGTGTTTCTCCCAGGCACCATCTACCTGTGGAAAGTTACGCACTATAGCTTTAACCAGTACCAGTATTTGTGTTACTACCTGTGGAAACTTACACACTATAGCTTCACAGTAATAACCACCTGTTGTGTTTCCCAGGCACCATCTAACCGTGGAAACTTACACACTATAACTTTAAGTTAATACCTGCCTGTTATGTCTCTCCCTCCAGGCACCATCTACCCTTTTAAAACTTACACACTACAGCTTTAACTTAATATCTATCTTGTGTTTCCCAGGCAACATCTAACCGTGGAAACTTACGCACTACAGCTTTAAGTTAATACCCGCCTGTTATGTCTACGCACTACAGCTTTAACTTAACATCTAACTTGTGTCTCTCCCTCCAGGCACCATCTAACCGTGGAAAGTTACACACTATAACTTTAACTTGTGTGTCTCCCAGGCACCATCTAACCGTGGAAACGTACACACTATAACTTTAACTTGTGTGTCTCCCAGGCACCATCTAACCGTGGAAACGTACACACTATAACTTTAACTTGTGTGTCTCCCAGGCACCATCTACCTGTGGAAACTTACACACTATAACTTTAACTTGTGTTTCTCCCAGGCACCATCTACCTGTGGAAACTTACACACTATAACTTTAACTTGTGTTTCTCCCAGGCACCATCTACCTGTGGAAACTTACACACTATAACTTTAACTTAATATCTATCTTGTCTCCCCCTCCAGGCACCATCTACCTGTGGATGTTCTGGCCGAGCTTTAACTCTGCGGTGACGGCTCACGGAGACGACCAGCACCGCACGGCCCTGAACACGTACTACAGTCTGGCCGCCTGCACGCTCGCCACCTACGGCATGTCGGCTCTCACCGCACACGACGGGAAGCTGGACATGGTGGGTACACACGGGTATTATTACAAAACTGGAAAGAATTAGTAGTACACACTCGTTTATTTATTAGGCAATTTAAAGGAATTGCTTGAGGTTTTTAAATCGAAAAAAAAATAAATAAATAAAAAATTGTCTGTGAATACACACATACACACACACACACACACACACACAGACACACAGACATAGTATGAAGAATGAAGGT
>CM047509.1:30969171-30989171 GCA_026122265.1 Ammodytes dubius
TTTACCATGTGTGATGTCACACTTGAAAAATGTAGGGTTATAGACAGTGAGACCATAAAACACTCTCTCTGCCTTTTCTCAGGCTAGGATGAACCGATTTCTAAAATGTTTGCACATTTATACTACATAGGATCTCAGAGTTCAACACACCTTCATATTTCCACCGGTGAAGTAGGTCTTTGAACACAAGCGTTGGTTACTCCAGTATATCCACATTTTCCAGTTTAAGCCAGATAGCGTCTCTTCAGGTGTCTGGTTACAGTAAGCAGCACTTTCTCACACACTGGCACATTCCTGTTTTTAAGTGCAACATGTGCATGTTAGGACCTGCAAAAAACCCAGTCAATCTGTGATATTAGTGATTTATTGACAGTGCAGTGTGTAGAATGAATTGATATTTTACCAACAGAAATGGAATATAGTATTCACAGGTATGTTTAGAAGGTGCAGTGTGTAATATGACATCATCAAGAAAGTTCTAAAAATAATTCAAAAAAAAATGTTCAGCTATTTTGCACTCAATTAAATGTACCTATGGATATTCTAATTACTTTCTATTACTTTCCCGGTGTGTGTGTGTGTGTGTTGTGTGTGTGTGTGTGTGTGGTGTGTGTGTGTGTGTGTGTGTGTGTGTGTGTGTGTGTGTGTCTGTGGTGTCTGTGTGTGTGTGTGTGGTGTGTGTGTGTGTGTGTGTGTGTGTGTGTGTGTGTGTGTGTGTGTCCCTGTGTGGGGTGTGTGTGTGTGTGTGTGTGTGTGTGTGGTGTGTGTGTGTGTGTGTGTGTGTGTGTGTGTGTCTGTGTGTCTGTGTGTGTTGTGTGTGTGTGTGTGTGTGTGTGTGTGTGTGTGTGTGTGTGTGTGTGTGTGTGGTGTGTGTGTTGGGTGTGTGTGTGTGTGTGGTGTGTGTGTGGTGTGTGTGTGTGTCCAGGATGGGGGATGTGTTCCCGGAGGTGGCAGCGGGCGCTACAGCCTCGAGCCAGGCAGGGTTCCAGGCATCGGGCGGCGGTGACACTCGGCAACGCTCTGCTGGAGGGCTGCTAGTGGGTAGGTGGCAGGGTTCATACTACACACACACACACACACACACACACACACACACACACACACACACACACACACACACACACACACACACACACACACACACACCACACACAGGGAAAAATATATACACACACACACACACACACACACACACAGAGGGAAAAATATATACACACACACACATACAACACAGAACGAAAAGCACGAAAAAAAAACTACCGGTAGGTTTAAATTGTTTCACAAAAAGAAAAGTTAAATGCAAAACACTGTGACGTTACACACCGATGACCATGTGTTTTCTTTCAACTTTCATTTTCTTGTATTTGACATTCTGAGTGTTTCTGACTCTGATAAATGTAATGTTAACATTAATAAAATCTGGGCGCCCTTAGCTCAGTTGGTAGGCGTCCCCCCCCCCCCCCCCCATGGGCCTCGGCCAGCAGCGGACCCGGGGTTCGATTCCAGCCCGCGGCCGTTCTCTGCATGTCACTCCCCTCTCTGCCCCATTTCAACTCTGTCTCTACACTGTCAATAAAGCATAAAAATGCCAAAAAAATATCTTAATTTATTTTTTTAAACATTAATGAAATCTCTCTCTTCTCTTGTTCTCAGGTTTCATTCTGAAGCTGCCTCTTCGCACTCTGACACATCGCTTTGAGACAGCATCTACTGAGTGAGCACCAACTGACATACCTTTTGTATTAAAATAATATATTAGGGTCGATTGAATGCACACAAATACCATTTAACATAAAAGCATTGCTTCAAGTTTGATGTCACAAAAAAGAACATGAAATAGATGCTAAGTTATGATAATATAGAATTAATAGATAGATAGATAGATAGATAGATAGATAGATAGATAGATAGATAGATAGATAGATAGATAGATAGATAGATAGATAGATAGATAGATAGATAGAAGTAGATAGATAGATAGATAGATAGATAGATAGATAGATGATAGATAGATAGATAGATAGAAATAGATAGATAGATAGATAGATAGATAGACAGACAGAAAAGACAGACAGACAGACAGACAGACAGACAGACAGACAGACACAGACAGACAGACAGACAGACAGACAGACAGACAGACAGACAGACAGACAGACAGACAGACAGACAGACAGACAGACAGACAGACAGACAGACAGACAGACATATTGTCCTTGTGTAGCAGAGTGTCGCATTACCATGTGATGTCCACCAGATGGCAATGTTGCTCTAACATTCGGATAATCAGTGATTTGATGTAATGCGCTTTCCAACCAGCAAGAGGCGCAAATGTACCAACACACAATGTTATATTATTACTCAGAAAGTCAATCTGGCTCAGAACATTACATGACTAGATAGATGTCATTCTGCACCGTGTGAATGACGATAGTTAGCCTGCTGGTATGAGGTGTGTGTGTGTGTGTGTGTGTGTGTGTGTGTGTGTGTGTGTGTGTGTGTGTGTGTGTGTGTGTGTGTGTGTGTGTGAATGGTAACGTGGGAATAGGAACAGGTCTCCCTTGTAAAAGAGTCTCCGGTCTCAATGGGATTTACCTGTATAAATAAAGGTTAAAAAAATAAAATAAATAAAATAATTCTCTCTTTCCATTTCCCGTTTCCAGGTTCCCGGGGAAGAGGAAGCTCACGAGAGTCAACTGACCACCGTGAGAATGGACGAGGCTGAGAAGCTCAACTGTTAAAGACGCACACACACACACACACACACACACACACACACACACACACACACACACACACACCACACATGCACACATGCACACACACACACACACACACACACACACACACACACCACACACACACACACACACCACACACACACACACACACCACACACACACGCACACACATCACCACACACACACACAAACACACACCAACACACACACACACACACACACACACACACACACACAACACAACACACACACACCACACACACACACACACACACACACACACACACACACACACACACACACACACACACACACACACACACACACACCACACACACAACACACCACTGTTTTGACATCCATCCTAGCACTTGAGTATTACACCCTTTAGGTTGTATAAATAAATACAAAATGTTCCTGGCAAATGTCTGTTTTCATGTGTAAAAAATTCCAAAATAATTTTTTTTATCCTACACAAACAATAAAAAAATCCCCTTTTTATAGGTTATTGCCAGTTGTGACCACTAGAGGTTGATCACGAGCTATGTTACGTTGTGCTTCAGGCCTTTGGAAAGACCGCGTTAGGAAATGAAGTGTCCATTTGATGAAAGATACTGATCTAATTGTCCCTATATATAAAAACAAGCCCAAGAAATGGTTAAAGAATTGAATTTTGAGCAGCCAAGTCCAAACCAAAGACAAAACGAATTGTTATGAGCAAGAAAACATACTCTTTTCAATACAAAAAGGGCCTCATTGATTGAGTTTTTTGGATGAAATATACAATTTAAAACATAGGTTACATTTACGTTTTTCATAGTAAACCAATATTTTAAAATAAATTCTTCATTTTCAAATAAAATATTCTGATGCAAGAGTATGCATAGGCCATAATTATGTTTTTTTTTTCTTTTATTGTATGTATGCGTTATCCCCTTATACACTAGTTTTTTTTTGGGATTTTCTGTTATTTTCTCCATAGTAAACTGTATATGATTAGCTAGTTTAGTTTCGTGCCTTTTTTATTGATACTAGAAAATGTCAGAATTTTTTTTGATTATTTTTTTATTTTTTTCTAAAGATTGGCTAAAATGTAATTGGTGATAAACGATAGCTGAGTTCACTGTTTGAAATACTTTCTTGTGACACAAAACTGTAATAGTTTATGGCTAAATAAATTGTTGAAGTGTGTTTGGTCTCATTTATTATTTAAAAGGGAACTGTGTGTATACAGATGAAACTTGAAAAATTAAAATATCGTGCAAAAGTTCATTTATTTCAGTAATTCAACTTAAAGGGACACTGTGTAACATTTTAAGTAATGTATTAGCTAAAATCAATATCCTCATTCATAAATATGTCCTCATTGGTGTAAAATCACCTCTGCCAATAATCAGAATTATCCTCCTGAGCGGAGAATTGCAAATATTAATATTACATTTTGTACATTGAGAAGGTAAGTCTTATGGAGGCATCCATGTTTTTGGAATGTCATCAGGTGCATTGTTTAGAATTTAGAATTGTTCTTGTCCTTGAAGGCCACTGTAGCGTCTGTTATTATTCTAAAGGGTTGGGGTTTACTAGATTCTTTTAGTTTTTAGGTTAAAACTAAAACTCTTAAATTTTCATGAAAACTGTCTAAATTTATTTTAAAGATAATTTTTGTTGCATTTTTAAGCTTTATTAGATAGCACAGAGTTGAAATGGGGAGACATTATTATTGTTGTTATTATTATTATTATTATTATTATTATTATTATTATTATTATTATTATTATTATTATTATTATTATTAATTATTATTATTTTCACTTCACTTTTTAAGCCACAAAATGCTTCAGTAGTGTATAATATAGTGTAGAGAGAGGCAGGTGTCTTTGCAGTTAAGTGTTGAGGCCTGTTCTAATTGCTGGCTGCTCCTGAAGGCTTAATGACTGTTTATCAATCACAGAGTAAAGAGTTAATGTCTCCATCCAGATGGGCCTCGTATCTCACCGCGTAATTTACACTGTTTCACTTCAGGTGTAGAAAGAAGCAGGTTTTCCTTGTTAGATATAGATGGTAAATGGACTCCACTTATAAAGCCCTTTTCCCTGGTTTTTCACAGACCCAAAGCGCTTTACATTGTTTTGTTCACATTCACCCAATCACACACACACACATTCATACACCGATAGCAGCAGCAGCTACCACGCAGGGTGCAAGCTAACTATCAGGAGCAAGTTAGGGTTCAGTGTCTCTTTGCCCAGGGACACTTGGACATGTGCGGGGGGAGACGGTTTGCTTCTGTATACTTCAGTGTAAACGGTCCGACGAACCTCGCATACACAATGGAGGGTTAAGTAGACAGTATGTAGTATATACATGTTGAGTATGTAGGAGGGAGGACGTTAGTAGGGCTTTTCAAACACAGACACTTTCTCATCAAGTTTGATGAGCTAGCTATTAGCATCCTGATTCCCCATTTACTGAAGGCCCCTTACAGGCGGCAGGGGCCTCGTGTGTGTGTGTGTGGTGTATGTTTTATATGTGTGTGTGTGTGTGTGTGTGTGTTGTGTGTTTTATATGTGTTTGTGTGTGCGTGTATCTATGTATTATGAGTGTGTGGTGTGTGTGAGTGTATGTTTTATATGTGTGTATCTGTGTATGTATTATATGTGTGTGTGTTTGTGTGTATATGTTGAGTATGTGTGTGTGTATGTTTTTTTTATATGTGTGTATCTGTGTATGTATTATGTGTGTGTGTGTGTGTGTGTGTGTGTATGTTTTATATGTGTGTATCTGTGTGTGTGTGTGTATATGTGTTAGCATGTATATATGTGTGTGTGTGTGTGTGTGTGTGTGTGTGTGTGTGTGTGTGTGTGTGTGTGTGTGTGTGTGGTGTGTGTGTGTGTGTGTTAGCATGTGTGTGTGTGTGTATTTATGTGTGTGTGACGGTACCTCTGCGTGAACAGCCTTGCAGCCTTTTCCCAGGCCGGGGGAGACAGGTGGGCAGCTGGGAGCTGAATGGGAGCTCCGACTCAAGAGCTTAATTGAGCCTCAAACGGCTAATTTAAATGCACAGGAAAATAATCATGATGATGCACACACACACACACACACACACACACACACACACACACACACACACACACACACACACACACACACACACACACACACACACACACACACACACCACACACACAATTATGTTAATGATTCCTTTGTCTAATACTGTGTCTTTCCGGATATGGTGGACTTTTCTTTTTTTTTTTTTTTTTTGGGGAGCGTTTATGAATTTACCACATCTACCCCTAATATTAAATAGTTTTAATTCGTATTGTTTCAGAGGTTTAAGTGTAATAACTGCTTATTAACATGACAATAAAGTGTGTAGAGTTGATACTTTTATGAGTATGACTCAGGGGAGACAGTTTAGAATACATTTGCTTAAACCTGCAGTGTGTAGAATTTTGTGTTTTATTTCCTAGCAGATTTTGTAAAAAGTAATTATAATACATTAGTACATTTAATTTAGTGCATAATAGCTGAAAAAAATGTTTTTAATTATTATTTTTTCCCTTAGAAAGGGTCTCATATATGTCCATATTTCTGCATATTTTGGACCAAGGCCTAGTGCCGCCATCTTGAAAGCGTCATAGTTGGAATGTCATCAGGTGCATTGTTTAAAATTTAGAAGTGTTCTTGTCCTTGAAGGCCACTGTAGCTTCTGTTATTATTCGAAAGGGGTGGGGTTACCCAGGGAGCGTTGCATTCTAGAACTTTGTAGAACTTACTTGATGATGTCATATTACACACTGCACCTTTAAATATAAATCTAGAGGAATGTCTATATAAGAAAAATAAGTAGAGTGAAGAAACAAACTCACTATTCTTTGCACAGACTTTTTTAAACATAGGCTATACTTTAAAAAACGAAATGATTAAAATGTAACCAAAGAAATGTGACAGGACTTTATTGCAGTATCAATAATGGTTTTGGCCCCATACGTCACACAGTCATTATACATGATTATGCACTTTCAAAAACCATGACCAAAGTGGTAGTGTTTTGTTCCTGGGTGAGCGTACCCATGACAACAATCTACAGTAGCCTACTGTGCAGACAACTGCCTGGAAATGGTTACATAGGTTGCATAGGTTTACAGTATATGCCTAAACAGAGCTTAAGTTAAGTTACTTTATTAGTCAATAGCTACATTGAAATTAGTTTTTTCTCATCTCCCCTCTCAAGTTACCACACTTCGGAGGGGGTCAGAGCGCAGGGTCAGCCATAGTACAGCGTCCCTGGAGCAGTTTGGGGTTCAGTGTCTTGCTCAAGGACACAATGGTAGAGATGGTGGGCACCGTAGATGTAATAGCAGCCACCACTAGTTTTACAACTAACACCCTTCTGTCCGGTGCCGGGGGTCCGGTACTGGGAGGAGGAACCAGAGACCTCATGGTTACTGGGAGGAACCAGAGACCTCATGGTTACTGGGAGGAGGAACCAGAGACCTCATGGTTACTGGGAGGAGGAACCAGAAACCTCATGGTTACTGGGAGGAACCAGAGACCTCATGGTTACTGGGAGGAACCAGAGACCTCATGGTTACTGGGAGGAGGAACCAGAGACCTCATGGTTACTGGGAGAAGGAATCAGAGACCTCATGGTTACTGGGAGGAGGAACCAGAGACCTCATGGTTACTGGGAGGAACCATAGACCTCATGGTTACTGGGAGGAACCAGAGACCTCATGGTTACTGGGAGGAGGAACCAGAGACCTCATGGTTACTGGGAGGAGGAACCAGAGACCTCATGGTTACTGGGAGGAGGAACCATAGACCTCATGGTTACTGGGAGGAACCAGAGACCTCATGGTTACTGGGAGGAACCAGAGACCTCATGGTTACTGGGAGGAACCAGAGACCTCATGGTTACTGAGAGGAACCAGAGACCTCATGGTTACTGGGAGGAACCAGAGACCTCATGGTTACTGGGAGGAACCAGAGACCTCATGGTTACTGAGAGGAACCAGAGACCTCATGGTTACTGGGAGGAGGAACCAGAGACCTCATGGTTACTGGGAGGAACCAGAGACCTCATGGTTACTGGGAGGAACCAGAGACCTCATGGTTACTGGGAGGAGGAACCAGAGACCTCATGGTTACTGGGAGGAGGAACCAGAGACCTCATGGTTACTGGCCACCTTTCCTCTAGGACATCCTACCACCCCTATTCTATTTTAGACTTATTTATTTATTTATTTTTATCCGTAGCCCCCTCATAGGAGCAACCATGCGATTGTCTGAGGCCTAAGCTACGCATGGTGATAATCGCCCTGGGTCATTGGGGGGGGGGGGGGGGGGGGGGGGATTGTGCCTAAACGTAGGAAGTTGTTGAGCTGAAGAGGGTTTTAGACACTTGACTGAGAGAGGGGAGATTGCCTCGGTGCCTCGGTAAGTGCTCCGGGGAGGGAGAGCGCTTACAATTGAATTCTACCCCCTGAAAAATGGGCTCGCCGTTGAACGCCAAATCAACAAAAGTACATAGAGGCAGTGTTTGTTTTCTGGGGGGGCCCTTGAGTTTTTTTTGCCCTTTTTTTTCCTTGATCGCATGTGGTTGAGAAATACTGAAATGGTTCGTGTGAAAATGCAAAATGTGAACAGTCCCAACTTAAGACCCCCCTCCCCCTGTAAAACTAAAATGAACATTTTAGTTTTACAATATAAAACTTTTATAATATACCACCATATCTGTGTGCGTGTGAGAGTGTGAGAGTGTGAGAGAAAGAGCAGTGAACATATAACAATACAAGCTCCAGAATTTATTTTTCAGATTTTCTTTTTCTTACAGGCCTCCATAGCTGCGGAACCCCCCCTCCCTCTCTCTCCCTCTCTGTTGCTGTGGGTTACAAGGCGGACCCAGGTAAGGAGATATTCGAAAACACAAGTTCACTGCAGAGGAGCTGTGAATGAGAATTGTGAGTAATATCACTCACTCTCACTCACTCACTCACTCGCTCCCTCACTCGCTCACTCACTCACTCACTCACTCACTCACTCACTCACTCACTCACTCACTCACTCCACTCACTCAACTCACTCACTCACTCACTCACTCACTCACTCACTCATCACTCACCTTTACCCTCACACTGGGCCTCTGAATACTGCCTAATAACCCTAACAAACAAACCTCACATTAAAGCCAAACTGGGCCGTTCAGCTCCGCCTTTAGATGACTTAGCAAACCTAACAGCTAAGACCCTCTGAAGCTAGAACAAAGGAACGAGCGTTTTGCAATTAGGAAAAATCTGAAGAAATCATATTCATTTGTTGTGTGAATGAGAATTGTGACGGGGGCAAAGGGGTAGAATGGTGGGAGGGGGGGGGGGGGTCACTTACTCACACACACACACAACACACACACACACACAAGGGGGAATGGGCCTTTTTAGCTTAGCACCCCGCGTGCTAACAAGGCCTCCCAGTGAGCCCTTTACAAGAGGCAAAACCAACAAAGGCAGTTATTACACACTCCTTAAAATAGACTCCGGGGGTTAGAGGGTTAGGGAGGGGGGCAGGCTGGACACCATTGGGACAAAGGGACCTCACTGACCCCCTTAGACGACCACTTTAGACCCCTTCACCCCACCCCAAACCCGCCTACTCTAAACACACACACTCACTCCACACACACGCCTTCTGGGGTGCACCTACCTGCTACAGAGGCTGAGAAGTTATGATAAAAAAATTAAATAAATGCTTTTATTAGACTTAGGGTGTATTCACACCTGCCATGTTTAGTTCGGCTGAAACGAACTCAGATGCACTTCTGCCTTCGGAGCGCATCTTTCAGGCAGGTGTGAATACAGCAATCGCACTCGGGGGCGGACCAACACAAACGCTCCGAGACCCAGCTGAAGAGGTAGTCGCACTCTGCTGCAGTTCGTTTGTGGTGGGGACTTTATCCGGACTCGATCCGACCCAAATGCAGGAAGCACTGTGCCTTTTCTTTTTTAATAAATTGCCGTCAGCCTCACATTATGGGAAAGTGTTGTTGTCGCCATTGTTAGGACGATAAGTTGTGGTTTGACCGGGAGCCCAGAACAATATATTACATTTGATCGACAGGACGCGTAAACATGCTGAATGTGTTCAGCGATCAGATGAAGGAGAGGGGAGCGTCTCCCGCACCGTGCCAACAGGTTCACGCTGCGCAAGAAGTGTTTATTGTGTGGTGTTTTTCCTCGTCATTAAATGAATCAGTTGGCTACACTGTGTCCCACTGCTACGATGTCACGTAGCTGCCGCAGCCAGTGCTGTTCGCTCACTGTCTCTATCATTTGCACCGAGCCGTCTCTGTGCTCTCAACAACACGGGGGGAATAAATAAAGAAGCGGCTGGTTTGACCAAGCAAAAACGAGAGACCGCTGGCTTGACCACAGTTGTTCCACAGCCCGATAGTTTGACCCACATTCTGGCGGCAGCTATCGCAGTCCAGCCTAAACCCGCCCTACCAGTAAGGGTAGGTTCATAAACCCCACCCTACCAGTAAGGGTAGGTTCATAAACCCCGCCCTACCAGTAAGGGTAGGGTCATAAACCCCACCCTACCAGTAAGGGTAGGTTCATAAACCCCACCCTACCAGTAAGGGTACGGTCGGCGGTGGAAACAACACCGAGATTCTTGAAAGTGAGCTGTCCCGCTCTGAGCCGCTCCGACCCGACTCAAATCATGACCATAGACCCACCTCCTCTCCTTAGCCTTCCTCTCTAGGTGAGAAGGTTTTATCCCAGAAGTTTCTACTAGAACTTTAACTTTTTATTTCATGATTTCTTAAAGTTAACTTTCGGTAACAATCACACCAGTAGCAACACTTGTAAAATGTTATGTATTCGCCTCTTGCTGTTGTTATGCTAAAAGCCAAGACGTATAAAGTCACCTACATTTGAGTATGTTGTGGTTGTGTACGTGAGTTTGTGTAGGCGAGAAATGCCCGGATGAGTACTAACTTCCGGGAAGATTTTGTGTTTGGATCAATGGGTTACTTTTCCTACTCAACCGGCCCACAATGCATTGTGTCTTTTAGTATGTAGTGTAGTAAAAAGAAAAATAAGGTTGCGTTCCGAATCGCATACTCTTTCTTTTTTCTATTCTACATACTACATCCAACGATAAAAAGAATCTAGTTAGGATGCAGTAGGCATACTATTGGACATACTTTTCTCTCTTATTTCATCATAACATCGCGCCTTGATCTTGCCTCTTGCTTTTATATCCGTCGCATCCCCGTTTGTTTTCATATGGAGGCTTCGTCGATGTTACGTCACTTCACGTGCGCACTGGATTGTGGGTCAGAATCGCCCAAATAGGATGCACTTTTCAACACTAACGATCTTGGCCGCATGAAGTAGGACATCCGGGTACTTCTAACCATCCTAAATCTGGCCACAAGAATCGGGACATCCTAAATCTTTTTTCTACATACTATATAGTAGAAAGTATGAGATTCGGAACGCAACCTAAGTGATTTGGAGCGCAGGGGTTGTTTGAAAAGGTCCCTTAGCGAATCTCTAACCCCCAACCTCGTGTATACACAGTACACACACACACACACACACACACACACACACACACACACACACACACACACACACACACACACACACACACACACACACATTACATCATCTTAACATCTCATAAGGCGAAAAAGACAGAAACGAAAAGCTACTGATAAAGCACAGGAGAAAAAACAATCCGATACAATTGAAAGAGCGAAGCCAACAGCAAGTGTAAAAAAAAATGGCGGAGCAATGCGTGCGTTAATTAACGAGGGACTAAACCTCAAGCCAAATTAATAACCGTGTCGTGTGTGTGGTGTGTGTGTGTGTGTGTGTGGAGAGAGAGAGAGAGAGAGAGAGAGAGGAGACAGAGGGAGAGAGAGAGCAAAAGAGGGAGACAGAGAGAGAGAGAGCAAAAGAGAGAGAGAGAGACAGAGAGACAGAGAGAGAGAGAGCAAAAGAGAGAGAGACACAGAGAGAGAGAGAGAGAGAGAGAGAGAGAGAGAGAGAGAGCAAAAGAGAGGGAGAGACATAGAGAGAGAGAGAGAGAGAGAGATAGGGATGAAAAGAGGGATGTAACGTGATGGCTAAGGGGAATCGGCGGATGGGAATTTAGTCTGCGTGTTGTCCCCATAACCCCGCTAACCTCGGCCATTCTCACATCACAAACCCTCTTTGTCAATCCACAGAAAAAAAAACCTTCGTCGGACGGCAATTTGCATAAAGGCAACAACACAGCTCCTCCCCTTAGTGATGGCAGCACAATTCTTCTACACACACACACACACATACACACTCATTAACGCACACACACACCACACACTCACTCATTAACGCATACACCACACACACACACATACACACACACACACACACACTCACTCATTAACGCATACACCACACACACACACAACACACACACACACACACACACACTCATTAACGCATACACCACACACACACTCACTCATTAACACAAACACATACACACACACACACACACACACTCACTCATTAACGCATACACCACACACACACACACACACACACACACACACACACACACACACACACACACACACACACACACACACACACACACTCACTCATTAACGCATACACCACACACACACTCACTCATTAACACAAACGCATACACCACACACACACACACACACACACACACACACACACACACACACACACACACACACACAGACACGCACACACACACCACACACACACACACACACACACACAGAGTAGCATACGTGCAGGATGACATGACGATTAATGTGCTTGTTTTATGATTCCCTCAGTGCACGTATTGCACATGTTTAGGTACAGTGCTCGCTCACACACACACACACACACACACACACACACACACACACACACACACACATACACACACACACACACACACACACACACACACACACACACACACACAGCAGAAAACCCCTCATTTGGTTCCCTTTTGAGCGTAATTAAAACAGGAGGTGCTCACACAAAGCGGCTTTGTCTTAGGGGTACGGTGGAGAGGGGTGGGGTTAGTGGGGGCGCTGCATATTAATGAGGAGGCGCTGGTGTGAAAACCAATCAGCCGTGTTAAACAGATGACATACTGGGACAAATATGGCACTACTTTCTCTCCGCTCTCCCACGCTGGCGTAGGGATACGTACAGCGGGTTGCAGTGTGTGTGTGTGTGTGTGTGTGTGTGTGTGTGTGTGTGTGTTCTGTGTGTGCCGTGCTGTCTGTATGTCTTCTGTGTGTGTCTGTGTGTGTGTGTGTATGTGTGTGTGTTTCAATGTGTGAACGTGTTTCTATGTGTGTGTGTGTGTGTGTGTCTGTCTTTGTGGTGTGTGTGTGTGTGTGTGTGTGTGTGTCTTTGTGTGTGTGTGTGTGTGTGTGTGTGTGTGTGTGCGCTGCCACTTCCGGCCGTGGCACGCTGCCAGTGGGTCGGAAATTAGCAGCGGATGAATTAGCGCCCTGAACAATGCAGGAGACTGTGTGCGGCTCAGCAGGGAGTGAATGGGAGTGAATGGGTTTCATGTATTAATGTATTAAACCCATAGGGGGCAACGTTGAGTCAAGCTAGCTGAAAACCCTACTAAACAGATTGTTCTTTTTGTTTTTTTCATTACTTTCCTTATATAGTATAAATCAAAAAGTCTAAAATGTACATTCAGGTGTTTATTTGACTAAACCTTGTCTGTTTGCGTCTGTTTATTTCTCCTATACAACCATCTTTAACGGACATTATCTCAACATTAGCTTTTTTTTTTTCAATATACTCCGAACCAGAAATCTAAACTTCTAAAGCACTTACTTCAACTAAACTTTCCATAATCATTCTCAGCACTATTCTGAAGGTTATTACAGAGGGATTTGTTTCATATGTTGTTAATTGTTTAATTTATGAGACATTTTGTTCTTTAAAACATTTTAAGAAATGCATTTATATAGTAGCAAAGAAGAGGAAACGTAACTTGAAAATCATGGCGGAAGGAAACAGAACTTTTAACTTGGTTTGAATGAAAACAGCATGACACACACACACACAGACACACACACACACACACACACACACACACACACACACACACACACACACACACACACACACACACACACTTACATACACACTCTCTTACACACACACATACACACACACACACACACACACACACACACACACACACACACACACACACACACACACACACAATAACTCCACAGCTCTTTTCACAGTGCCCCCGGCTGCCAGCGTATACAGTAAGTATTTCCCTGACAACAACAAAAACCGTTAGCTCTGATTTAGCGCCAGCAATTGGGACACATCTGTTTGGTTATCAATAACCGCGGGACCGTTTGCCCCCATTCACAGCTCTGTTACAGGGGAACAATTCAGGTGTTATAAATCACAGGACAAGGGAACGTCCCAGTGACTTGGCTGACAGTTTAGTACAGTGGCACAGGCGGACCCCAAACACACCCTACCAACGCGCTTTTTTATGTTTTTTTTTAATCCTCCGAGGGCCACCCAGCTTCATTGAACACACACACACACTGTCTCTCGCACACACACACACACACACACACACACACAGACACACCGTCTCTCGCACACACACACACACACACACACACACACACACACTGTCTCTCCGCACACACCACACACACTGTCTCTCGCACACACACACACACTGTCTCTCGACACAACACACACCACACACACACACACACACACACACACACACACACACACACACACACACACACACACACACTAACCCAACCTCCGTTTCTTTGTTTTATTTCAAGCTCAGTTTCCCTTTTCTCCGGAGTTTCTTTCTCTGGCGTTTTGTTTCGAGGGAAAACGTTTTTTTACTCCATTTCCTCAACGTCTGTTTATTTATTTATTCGTGCCTCGTCTTCTGCACCAATTGAATTCGTCTTTTTCGGTTAATCTCGCCTGAACTTTCTTGGCCTTTTATTCAAGCGTTGGCCAACACTACACTGTAAAACATTTAACATTTTCAAGGCAACTGTGTTCACTAGATTTTCGAGGCTTAAACCTGCAGTGTGTAGAATTTTGGGTTTTATTTCCTAGCAGATTTTGTAGCAAGTAATTATAATATCCATAAGTACTTTATTTAATTTAGTGCATAATAGCTGAAAAAAATGTTTTGAATAATTTTTTTTCCCTTAGAAAGGGTCTCATATATGTCCATATTTCTGCATATTTTGGACCAAGGCCTAGTGCCGCCATCTTGAAAGTGTCATAGTTGGAATGTCATCAGATGCATTGTTTAAAATTTAGAATTGTTCTTGTCCTTGAAGTCCACTGTAGCTTCTGTTATTATTCGAAAGGGTGGGGTTATGTGGTAGCCGAATCCCCCGTTGCGACTAAGACAAAGGGTAGGCCAGGACAATCATCATTGTGTTTCAGGAGTTTTATTTCAGGAGATCCATCAGACATCAGACATAGGATTTCATGGTAGCATAGTAGCAGCAGGCTGAGGCCGCAGTGGCACTCACTCTTGATAGTTACAGGACTCGTTTATATCTGTGTGTGGGGTATATCATGTGTCTTATATCTTCTACTAATAGACATCGTTTCATCATTTGTGCAACACCAAGTCAAACACACGTCCATCTAGGGAGGTTCTACTTCTTCCTCGTGACCTTAACCTTTAACAGGCTATCTGCTCAGCAACTCTGGTGAATAGAAGCTATTCAAATCTACCACAGTTACCCAGGGAGCGTTGCATTCTAGAACTTTGTAGAACTTTCTTGATGATGTCATATTACACACTGCACCTTTAAACTGAAACATTTAAGTTTGAAGGAGAACTGCCTAAATTTGAGTCCAACTGATTATCTTTAGTTGAGAAAACTTATCATTCACATGTCATGTAGGATAACTTCAAGTTCTGAGTTCTACATACTGAGAATTCGACAAAGTAAAAGTTGTGCCTACTTCATTTTTTCAGACAGTTCTAACACTGTTAAAGCTGGGGTGGAGGATTCGGGAGAGAATCGAATCCAAATACCTCAACCGCTCCACTTGTTCTCTTTGGTCCCTCCCCTATGGTCCCTCCCTGACACGCTCTACACCAACTAAGTCGGTGCCAAAGTGAACGGACAGTCCCAACAGCCAATAAGAACAGAGAATCGGAGCCTCGCTCTGATTGGTCAAAGTGTACAGCTCATGTTAATTTTGACCAATCAGAAATCACATACCCCAGCTTTAAATGTTTGAATATACAGGCCTACATGTTTCGACCGACTTGGTTTTATATTGTTATCTGTATGATATTTTTTTCGGCATTTTTATGCTTTATTGATAGTGTAGAGACAGAGTTGAAATGGGGCAGAGAGGGGGGTGACATGCAGAGAACGACCGCGGGCTGGAATCGAACACCTCAGTCCGCTGCTGGCCGAGGCCCATGGGGGGGAAGTTTTCCTTAAAAAAAATAATAAGTTAAGTTGTAGGCTATAGTTTTAGCCTCAAAACTCACAAATCTATAAAGACAGATGCCTTGAAATTTCGATTTATACTAACTCATTAATTTTTGTCAGTGTATCCCATCCTCTTTGCCAACTACCCCCCCCCCCCCCCGCGCACACACACACACACACTCTTTGGTCTCTGTACCCATCCCATCTCTTGCCCATTTCCCCGGTTATTGGGGCACTTTGCCGCCCCTGTCTTTGGATGTCCGCTGCTGGCACACGGTTCAGAGCAGCCCGCCTGGCGCTGGTGTGTGTGTGTGTGTGTGTGTGTGTGTGTGTGTGTGTGTGTGTGTGTGTGTGTGTGTGTGTGTGTGTGTGTGTGTGTGTGTGTGTGTGTGTGTGTGTGTGTGTTGTGTGGAGGGGAAGCTGTGTGTGAGCAAACGGGTCCCGACTAAGATCCACAAAGAAGCTTTCTTCACTCCATCAATGCCCTCCATTAACACCCGGCCCTCTCTGCCTCTGGAGGGGATGTCACACACACACACACACACACACACACACACACACACACACACACACACACACACACACACACACACACACACACACACACAGACGGACATTAGAGGCAGGATGCCGCGGGCAACGGGAGTGATGCCAGGGAAGAGGGCATGAGGCGGCGTTTTGTGTTCAGCCCCCTTTACACAGACACACACTCCCTAAAGGACACATTTATTCTTTCAAGCACACAGAGAGGTGTGTGTGTGTGTGTGTGTGTGTGTGTGTTTTCTTGTACAACTATTTTTGTGAGAACCAATTTCAGTTTTAGACCTTATGAGTGAGGACATTTTGTCCGGTTCTCACTTTGGGACAGGCCTTTAAAGGGCTGTTTGAGGGTTAACACTAGGTTTTAAGGTTCAGGTATGAATTAGGTTTATGTTAGGGTTAGTGTAAGGGTTGGGGTTAGGCATTTAGTTTGGATGGTTAGGGTTAAGGTAAGGGGCTAGGGAATGCATTATGTAAATTAATTCTAAAACACTAAAATGTCACCTCCGAATGTAGTAGGACATCTGGGTATTTTTCAGCATGCTGCATCTGACCACATGTATTGGGACAAACTAAATCTTTTTTATACCACACTAAATAGTATGGATATTGGAACGCAGCCTGAATCTTTACCGTACTAAATAGCAGACAAGTATGGGGACTGCAACTGTGCACCTTACCTTGGCGGCAGTAGCTCAGTCTTTGGGGACTTGGGTTAGAGACCAGGGGGTTGCTGGTTCGAGTCCAGTAGTATGGACTGTTAGCTGAGAGGTGCCAGTCCACATGGTGCCCTGGAGCAAGGCACTGCACCCCGAAAACTGCTCACTGGCTGCCCATCACTCTGACATCTCTCCATACAGTGTGTGTGTGTGTGTGTGCGTGCGTGTGTGTGTGTGTGTGTGTGTGTAAAGTATGTCTTCTAGTCAGAGTGAGATCAAAGCCTAGATGTGAAAGGGGGCGGCTCGGCCTTCTTAAAACCTTCTGAGAAAACACCCTGGGACGCTGAAAAAGAAGTGTGTGTGTGTGTGTGTGTGTGTGTGTGTGTGTGTGTGTGTGTGTGGTGTGTGTGTTGTGTGTGTGTGTGGTGGGGTGATTGCTGTTGGAGCAGGTGGGACCGTGAATGAGTGAATGAGAGATTGGGAGAGTGTGTGTAGATCAGAGGGGTGTGTGTGTGTGTAGATCAGAGGGGTGTGTGTGTGTGTGTGTGTGTAGATCAGAGGGGTGTGTGTGTGTGTGTGTGTGTGTGTGTGTGTGTATACGATTTGGGGGCAGTCAGAAACCACTGATCTAAGTAACGGCAGGCCTCAGTCCTACGCAATTAACTCAGAGGGTGGGGGGACAGTACACAGAGAGGTGTGCGTGTGTGTGTGTGTGTGTGTGTGTGTGTGTGTAGGGTATCTCCCGGGGTGGGGGGACAGTACACAGAGAGGTGTGTGTCTGTGTGTGTGTACGGTATCTCCCAGAGTGGGGGGGACAGTTTGATGGACAAGTCTATTATTAAAGTAATCAAAGAGAGGAGAAGTCTCGAGGGAAGTAAGTGGCGACTGCAGCTTGTGATGTTTATGCTTCATTGGCCCGATTGTGACCCAAATGCTTTCTTTCCCTATACACTAACACATTTACATTATCACTATAGCCCTTACATGCCACCACCATACCCTCCACTCACTCACTCACTCACTCACTCACTCACTCACTCACTCACTCATCACTCACTCACTCACTCACTCACTCACTCACTCACTCACTCACTCACTCACTCACTCACTCACTCACTCACACTCACTCACTCACTCACTCACTCACTCACTCACTCACTCACTCACTCACATTACATTACCACTATAGGCCCATACTGCCACCACCATACACAAGGTCTCCTCACAAGCAGAACAGGGGCGGCAGTGGTGAAGTGGGTAGGGAGTTTGCCTCTGGTGTGCAGGGTCGGAGGTTCGATCCCCCGTCTCCCCGCCACATGTCCAAGTGTCCCTGGGCAAGACACTGAACCCCGAATTGCTCCCGATAGTTAGCTTAGTTAACTTAGCACCCTAGTGCTAAGCCTACCCTGCGTGGTAGCTGCTGCTATCGGTGTGTGTGTCTGTGACTGGGTGAATGTGTACAAAAACAATGTAAAGCGCTTTGGGTCTGTGAATAACGGAGATAAAGCGCTATATAAGTCCATTTACCATTACCATACAACTCTCTAAGTGATTTAATTCGTAGGCATGGGGTGCTCCGGTGGTGTAGTGGATTAGAGCGCGTACCATATTGGCTCTGGCCTTTGTTGCAGTGGTCGCGGGTTCGTATCGCGGGTTTGGGGCGACTGTGGCTCAGGTGGTAGAGCGGGTCGGCCGATGATCAAAGGGTTGGAGGTTCGATCCCCCGCCTTGCCACCTGTGTCATAGTTGTTGTGTCCTTGGGCAAAACACTTCACCCACCTTGCCTCGTGTGAATGTCGATAGTTAGCCTGCTATCGGTGTATGAATGTGTGTGTGAATGGTAACGTGGGAAAGGAAAACAGGTCTCCCTTGCAAAAGAGTCTTCGGTCTCAATGGGATTTACCTGTATAAATAAAGGTTAAAAAAAAAATATATATCCGACCCGTGGACCTTTACTGCAGGTCATCCCCCCTCTCTCTCTCTCTCTCTCTCTCTCTCTCTCTCTCTCTCTCTCTCTCTCTCTCTCTCTCTCTCTCTCTCTCTCTCTCTTCTCTCTCTCTGTCTGTCTCCCCATTTCAACTCTGTACTGTCTAATAAAGCTTAAAAATATAAAAAAAATAAGTCCAAACCCAATAGACTTATGGAGAGATTGTCGTCATGATGGAGTGTTCAGAAAAGTGAAAAAAAAAAAAACATTTCACACACACACACACACACACACACACACACACACACACACAGACAGACACACACACACACAGACAGACACACACACGACAGATATATAAGCAAAAGGCAAGTTCAAGGCAGTGTATAGTATCTATAGTAGGTTGATAGGAGGCCAGGCGAGCTGCACTGAGTGTCTCCTAATCACAGACACTTTGCACCTGATTGCACATTGTCCTGCTGTTATAGAAGAGGACAGGGTCATTCACACACACAGAGGTCAAGAGGCAAGGTGTGGGATGGGTGATGGATGGATGGATGGGTGATGGATGGATGGATAGATAGATAGATACATAGATAGATAGGTGG
>CM047509.1:30994171-31001671 GCA_026122265.1 Ammodytes dubius
CAGTTTGTGTTCATTATGGGTCAACACACACACACACACACACACACACACACACACACACATCTATATCTTTTTCAAAGATAATATTTTGGCATTGTCAAGCTTTATTAGATAGTACAGAGTTGAAATGGGGAGACAGACAGAGAGAGAGAGAGAGAGAGAGAGAGAGAGAGGGGGGGGGGGGGGGATGACCTGCAGTAAAGTCCACGGGTCGGATTTGAACCCGCGACCACTGCAACGAAGGCCGGAGCCAGTATGGTACCGCTCTATCCACTACACCACCGGAGCGACCCCATAACATGTGTATCTCAAGGTTTCGGTCCCTCCGTGCTGAATTGTTTTGGCGTCCTTCATTCACCTCTGACACCAGAGAGAGAAGCAGGAATAATTCATATAATTAAATCTCATCAGGACATTGTTCTGCATATCCAGATTGTTCTCACAGTCCGGCTGCATTCAAGATGTTCCTGTAAGGTTAAAAACTTAAACATTTAATTACTGCAGTGTGGTAGAATTTTGGTATTATTTTTCAGCAGATATTCGTAGAAAAAAGATATCCATAACAGACACTTAACTTTAGTATCATTAAATAGCTGGAAATAACAATGTTTCTTATTTAATTTTCCATACATAAGTAATAGTGGATCTCAATATTTCCATACTTTCGCAACATCTTGGCCAGGCCCTGAGTGTCCCTTATCAAGGAACGTGTCATGTGAATTATAGGTGCATATAATTTAAAATATTAGAATTGTGTCTTGGGCCTGGGATGTATTTGCTATATTCTAGGTTGTTTTACCAAAGTGTGCACATTGTAAAATTAGATACTTTTGTGATTCCTGTTACAGCCGGCCCTTAATTATCTCATGTAATGGGGTTTTGTATTTGTGTAAAATTAGGAATAATTCTGAACCAAAAACAGACCAAGCTTGTATTGTTACTGTGGGTTTTTTTCTGCTTTTTAGAATCAATTTCAATTGGGTTTAATCGGTGCCATATATGTTCATGCACTTGTATCTGTCTGTATGCTACTTGTTTCATATTTTTCACACGTCACCAACCTGTTATGTGTGGAAAAATTATTGTATAATTTTTCTTGTCTGTGCTTGTGTCATTTAGTTT
Organism: Ammodytes dubius; assembly: GCA_026122265.1. Taxonomy (NCBI): domain Eukaryota; kingdom Metazoa; phylum Chordata; class Actinopteri; order Uranoscopiformes; family Ammodytidae; genus Ammodytes; species Ammodytes dubius. The sequence continues at coordinate 30,995,294 of CM047509.1, forward strand.
TTGTGTTTATGTGTTGTATTTTTGTATTTTCTTCTTTTAATGTTTATTATTTTAAGGGACACTGTGTAACATTTTAAGTAATTTATTAACTTACATCAATATCCTCATTCATAAATATGTCCTCGTTGGTGTAAAATCACCTCTGCCAATAATCTGAATTATCCTCCTGAGCGGAGAATTACAAATATTAATATTACATTTTGTACATTGAGAGGGTAAGTCTTATGGAGGAATCCATGTTTTTGGAATGTCATCAGGTGCATTGTTTAGAATTTAGAATTGTTCTTGTCCTTGAAGGACCACTGTAGCTTCTGTTATTATTCAAAAGGGTGGGGTTACCCAGGGAGCGTTGCATTCTAGAACTTTCTAGAACTTTCTTGATGATGTCATATTACACACTGCACCTTTAAGATATCACCTCAGGGACTACAGGGGAACATTAGCATTAGCCTCCATGGCTAAATCTGGCACATTTACATGTTGAACTTTGGTGCTCATGTTTATCAATGTGCGCTGTCCCGTTCTAAATAAAGACATCTCACATCTCAACACTTTCTACTAAGCCTCCTTCAGAAGTTGTCTACATTTGATGTCTAAACTTCCCAAGGACCAGACCAGACTGTGTGGTGTTGTGTTTGTGTGTGTGGTGGTGTGTGTGTGTGGTGTGTGTGTGTGTGTGTGTGTGTGTGGTGTGTGTCACGATGTAACTGTTTCAAGTGTCGTGTGTGGTGTGTGTGTTGGCAGTAAGGGGTGTGTTGTGTTGGCAGAGTGTGTGTGTGTGTGGTTGTTTAATATGCAGACAGCGCCCGTGGCCTTGAACTTGACCCTCTAGGTCCCGTGACCTAAAGGATCCTTTCCCGCTCTGCTGGGGGCGGGGCCATTGTTCAGCTGTCGGCATTAACTCTTAGTGCCCCCCTACACACACACACACACACACACAGGGATAGACACACACACACACAGGGATAGACACACACACACACAGGGTTGAAGACACACACACACAGGGACAGACACACACACACCACACACCACACACACACAGGGATAGACACACACACACACACACTTACACACACAAAGGAAAGACACACACACAGGGACAGACACACACAAACAGACAGAAACAGAATCACGCACGCACACACACACACACAGAAAATAGACACACACACACACACAAACACACACAGAACACAAAACACACACACACACATACACACACACACAAATAGACACACACACAACACACAACACACACTACACACACACACACACACACCCTCTCTCTGCCCGTGATATTGGCGGTAACACCCATCTGGTCCGATGCAAACGCCCCAGTGGGGGAATTTGTTTTTTCCCAGAATGTTAATCCGTCCCGCGGGGGTTCCATTCCATTCCATTCCATTCCATCCATTCCATTCCATTCCATTCCCACATTCTATCAGTCCATCTCAGCATTTATTCTATTTCATCCTTTTGTTTTTTTCAAAGGGAGAAGATTCTGATGGCTCTTTCTGTCCCCTGTCCCATGATAAAGGTTAAACTAGGATCTTAAAGGTGCAGTGTGTAATATGACATCATCAAGAAAGTTCTACAAAGTTCTAGAATTTCAACACTCCCTGGGTAACCCACACCCTTTAGAATAATAACAGAAGCTACAGTGGCCTTCAAGGACAAGAACAATTCTAAAGTCTAAACAATGCACCTGATGACATTCCAAAAACATGGATGCCTCAATAAGACTTACCCTCTCAATGTACAAAATGTAATATTAATATTTGTAATTCTCTGCTCAGGAGGATAATTCAGATTATTGGCAGAGGTGATTTTACACCAATGAGGACATGTTTATGAATGAGGATATTGATTTTAGCTAATGAATTACTTAATATGTTACACAGTGTCCCTTGAATTTGGGATGATGCAGTTCCAGATAGTTCCATTACTATGTAGCCCCCTCCGAAAAGCTTGTAGTAATTTATTTGGGGTTCCCTTGACTATTTCACGCGTCCTGCATTGCCATCAAGTGTAACATGAAACTATTTTTCTCAAAGGTGCCACGAGGAACTTTTAAATATTTCTGAAATAGTCAAATTTTTTCCTCTGATGATCATGAATTACATGTAACAGCAAACGAGACCATCAGTGCAAAGAATGCTATTTTTTTATATAGTTTTTTTTTATGCCTTTGTCATGGGTATACGCTCACCCAGGAACAACAGCTGCCGTGGTAAAAACACTACCAGCTTTTGACTGACTTTGTGAACGACTGTATATCTGAAATTACTTTTGGATGAAAGCTGGAACCTCGTATGTAAAGAAAAGTTTGCATTTTCATTTCACACAATATGCAAATTATCTCTAACTTTCCTAAAATTATAATACTTTGTTTTTTTCTTCTCTTAGATGACTTTAAACCTGCAGTGTGTAGAATTGTGGGTTTTATTTCCTAGCAGATTTTGTAGAAAGTAATTATAATATCCATAAGTACATTTAATTTAGTGCATAATAATTTTTTTTCCCCTTAGAAAGGGTCTCATATATGTCCATATTTCTGCATATTTTGGACCAAAGCCTAGTGCCGCCATCTTGAAAGTGTCATAGTTGGAATGTCATCAGGTGCATTGTTTAAAATTTAGAATTGTTCTTGTCCTTGAAGGCCACTGTAGCTTCTGTTATCATTCTAAAGGGTTGGGGTTACCCAGGGAGCGTTGCATTCTAGAACTTTGTAGAACTTTCTTGATGATGTCATATTACACACTGCACCTTTAATAACCTAACCACTCACTACTGTTTTGAGTAGAAAATAAGAAAAAAATATTTCTTAAATTTTTATTATTATTGTTTTTTTTACAGTGGTTTATTCTTGGGGTCCCCAGGGAGTAAGGAAAGACCATGTATTTTAAATAGATTGTTAGGACGAGTGTTGGACATGTATACTGCTGTTATCTGATTATGCACGGCTATAAAACCAGTCTCACACTTTATAGGATGTTGCCTCTGAGTTTCTCCCTCTCCCAGTAGCGTTGCCCTAAATCTGTCTTGCACTATTATCTTTATTTTAATTTTTTGTCATTTTTTTGAGAGATTTTTCGCCAAAATTAGGAGCTGTCAGCCATCAAAATACTGATGTGAAATTCAAAGGAGAATTTTTTCATTTTTTTTCATTTTGTCAAACTATGCCCACGGAGCGACACAGCGGCCCGGGATACTTGCGAAAGGATGAGAGGAGGAAACGGAGGCGCAGAGTGATTTAATCTGCTAATTTTTTCTCAGGTCTTTTTAAGCTGTTGACAGACAAGTGTAATGGTCCTTCAAGTAATGGAATCAGCCACTCAAGCAACACAGGCGCGCACGCACGCACACACACACACACACACACACACACACACACACACACACACACACCACACACACACACACACACACACACATTCACATACATTTGCACGCACACACACATACAGACTCGCTCACACACTAGCTCAAGCGCTTGGAACACACACACACACACACATACACACAGACAGTCATTAGACACCCACACACAACACACACACACACACACACACAACACACACACACACACCAACACACACACACACACACACACACACACACACACACACACCACACACACACACACACACACGCACACACACACATTCTACCACTGAAAGCAGACCTGTTTAGCATATGAATGACATCAGCGTAAAGTTTTTGGGCGGTTGGTGTTTGGCGGACGGAGGGAGACGCCGTGAAAGGCGAAACATTAGTCAAATCACTTCCCGCTCCACTCACCATCACCACACACACACACACACACACACACACACACACACACACACACACACACACACACACACACACACACACACACACACACACACACACACACACACACACCACACACACACACACACACACACACACCATCACCACGGACACAGACTACTTGACATTCCACTACAGAGCCCAAAAACGCATCCGGACACACAAAAAGTCATTAGCAAGTTTTATTAACCCTTTCGAAGAATTTTTCCTTAATTATAGATTTAAAAAATCCCCTTTACTGTTATTCAAAGGCACAAACAGAAACATATGTTAAAGCTATAGTGCGTAACTTTTCCATATAAATGACTGCTTGACATTCCACTGCAGGGCTTCTCTAGCTATAGCCTAGCTATGGCCTTCCAAATGGTCATCCGGACACACACAAAAAGTGGCAAAAATCAGGCTTAAGATACACGTTCTGCTAACGTTTCTAAATATCCTAATATAACAAGATCAAGATACCCATTAATTGTCATTCAGCAAGAACTGAAAAATATTTTTAAAAGCTAAAGTGCGTAGTTGTTTTCTTTTTTTTTTTTTGTGAAGTCTTACATTTTGTTTATTGTGTTTTTATGCTTTTCATTTAGTTTTGTATTGTTTTTGATATGTCTGAAAAAAAAATGAAAAAAAAAAATATATAACTTTTTCATATGAATAAATGTCGGTTACATTTCAAGCAAGTTGGCCTTGCTTATAACTAAAAGTTATGAGTATTGCTATCCTTTTTATCCGAGTACTTATCCTTAATAATAGATCAATTATTGTTGTTCGGCAAAATCTGAAAAATATTTTAAAGCGATAGTGCGTAACTTTTTCATATAATAAATGTCTTGCATTACATCCAAGCCATCGCCAAACGAGTTGACAAACACAAAGTTGATTAAACCTATCAGCTCCACAAAACTCTCTCTGTATTTCTCAGTATGGCAGCGTTTACAAACTGGTGTCACCCCTCCCATCCAACCGACACTGGTGCAGGAGCTCAGAAAAATCCTCAAGAAGAGCCCAAGAAATGTTTCAGTTGTTGCTTCTACTGCTAAGAAAAAAAACCTGGACGTACAGCAGAAGGTATAAAATCCATGCGCCATCACTGAAGGCTTTACCTCATGTAGGAGCCATATTAATGTATTATGTTATGTTCATGTTTAACCACTAGGGGTCTGTATTGGGTGTGGCTGAGCCAAATTGGGTCAGCCCAAGGAGGTGATTTAAGCCTAGGGAAACCAGGAAACAGGTGTTGTCTGATTGGAAAGCAAACAGTTTTTCGACTGTGCCCTTTGTGCCCTTTGTGCCCTGTGCCCATGTGCTGGATGCCCTTTGTTCTTTAAGTGTATAGCTATCAGCAATTCGTTTTTGTTATTTTGTTTTCTAAGAATATTATGAGTAAAAGTATATTGCCGGTGAATGGATTATAAAGGAGAATAAACCTGCCGTACTATAGTAAAACTTTTCTCCGTTTATTATTTACTGAGCACACTGGGCGCACGTCGGAACAATCCATTAATTAAACAACCAAGTAGTGGCTTCGAAGAGGGGCTTGGCCGCTACATTTAGGTCGAAAAACTGCTTCATTGGATCACCGTTTAATGAAGAAAACAACACAGACCCGTTGCTTCATTGGGATTTAACGGAGTTCGCTGTGGAAAGGAGGGGAGCTGTTTTCCGTTCGCTGCCTGTTTGGAGCTGCACCGGAACGAGCGACAGCCACCGGGATGCCAGGATCATCACAGCGGGACATCAGCTCATCTAAGCCGGCCAACGCTCGATTGGGGTATGTGGTACAGCGCTGATTCATGAATGGCCATTGTAATATGTGTGCACACATCCCCGTAAATCCAATGCATTGGTAGTTGACTCCCAACCGTCGGAAATAACTTTGCGCGTCCAGACGAGTTGTTGCGTAATACAAACTATTGCTCGTGACGTCAAGTCAACATGACAGAAGAGGAAAAAGACAATATTGGCGATCTCGCCAAAACTGAGACTGAACTTAGTATGGGTGCAATTGTAAAATCTGTAAATTAACCGACAGGGTTGTTGTAATTACTCAGAAATCCTCATTGGGGGCGACAGAAGTTACGCACTATTGCTTTAAGTTCAAAATTTAGGGTGTAAATGCAGTTTAAGTTTACTCCTAAAGTCGAAACTACATGCTACCTGTTCAAGTGAAAAACATATATATTTTGCAGTAATATTGTAGTGTCGTTGTCAGGTCACACACTAGCACACGCACACACACACACACACACACACCACACACACACACACACACACACACACACACAACACACACACACACACACACACAACACACACACAATGATTGTTTTAATGCAAGTCAGACCCACGAGAGTCCTGTGCTAGTAAATGCCAACACCACGTTAGTTTAATCGCTCACATTGCATCATATTTCATAACAGGGATCAAGTTCTTTGTGAGGGAGAATCATAATCTGGAGAGTAAGCTGAAACCTCAGCCTCCAGATGAGAGTTCTGACCTAAAAGAAATCAAATATTTTCCATGTGGAGTCCGAGGATGAAT
>CM047509.1:31006671-31014171 GCA_026122265.1 Ammodytes dubius
CCTTCAACATGTTCAGCTATGTTCCCTCTTCATTGTCATCATTCGAATTTTCAACCAAATTCATAGTTTTCAAATGATTCAGCCTTGTTTAAAGCCACGTAAAATACATACAAGTACATATAGATTCTTGTCTCACACAGCCAGCTTTTGTGTTAATTTATATGATGTTTTAGTAACTTTCAGCCTACATTACCCTGCACCCTAGATAGACATATAGGTTGCGTTCCGAATCGCATACTTTCTACTATATAGTACGGTAGAAAAAAGGTTTAGGATGTCCCGATTCTTGTGGCCAGATTTAGGATGGTTAGAAGTACCCGGATGTCCTACTTCATGCGGCCAAGATTTTTAGTGTTGAAAATGCATCCTATTTGGGCGATTCTGACCCACAATCCAGTGCGCACGTGAAGTGACGTCACATCGACGAAGCCTCCTATGAAAACAAACGGGGATGCGATGGATATAAAAGCAAGAGGCAAGATCAAGGCGCAATGTTATGATGAAATAAGAGAGTAAAAGTATGTCCCAATAGTATGCCTACTGCATCCTAACTAGATTATTTTTATCGTCGGATGTAGTATGTAGAATAGAAAAAAGAAAGAGTATGAGATTCGGAACGCAGCCATAATTTAAATGTTTCACTATAGTTTTGCAGAATAGTGATTAAGCTTGGTGCTTGCCACAAGCACTGTGGCTGCTAAATGTGTAACCTTCCCCTTAATCAATAGACAATTATGCGACCCACACACACACACACCGCACGCACCACACCACACACAGCACGACACGCACCACACACGCACACACACACACAGCACGCACACACACACACACTCACACCACACACACACACACACACACACACACACACACACACACACACACACACACACACACACACACACACACACAATCAAATTGAAAAAAACATACAGAAACATTTTTTTCTATTGTTTTCAATGTAAACCTTTATTTCTATTCCAAACACAGTTTTCCATACAAAGGCACATGTGGTGAACACCCATCACAGCGATTAAGAGATTTATAACACAAAACATTGAGCTTTCCATAAAAATACAGGCCCAAAACATCATTTGTGTATGCAATTCCTGACAAGATGTGCATTGTAAAATTCTTATATATTAGTCAACTGAGTATGCAGTGAATATGTATTGACCATTACTTCCTAGTGGGGAGCCGTTTGGACAATCAATAAATTGTAAAATAAAAATTGATTCTTAATGTATTTTATGGAAAAATAAAGGTTAAATAAAAAAAAATATAATAAGTAAAATAAGACCAGTGTGTTCCAAGTCTGAAAGATGTATTATTTAGCATTTAAAGAATATATATATTATTTAGTGCAAGCGATTTGATTATTATTAGACCCATATTCTGTCTACCAGACCGTCGTACTTCATTTCATTTGTACAGAAGGTCTGGAATCACTCAATTACAAAACGTTACACTGACTTGAAGGCGGGTGTCTGTTGAAGTTTTAAAACTATTGGATCTGCCCAGTGCCACTCTGGATCTGCCAACCAATCGCACAACTTAAATATATATTTAGTGCAGTTGATTTGATTATTTTAGGCTGTTTCACAAGACATTTTTTTTTGTGCTAAGAATTTCATAGCGTAGGAAGTAAGATGAGTGATTTTCTGGAGCACACTGGGACGTGCATGATTATCAAAAGAATACATTCTGTAATTTAGGCCAAGACAGTCTCTGTGGAATCGGTTACGCTGCATAGACAGAGAGAGCTAAAATAACATCTAAATGATTTGCATAGATTATCAATCGTAATAAAGAAGATTTTTGCCACTTCCCGAAAAATTAATAAAGAATATAGAATGAATTAGGCTGTGATAGCACTTGCTTTATTGCAGTGTGTGTGTGTGTGTGTGTGTGTGTGTGTGTGTGTGTGTGTGTGTGTGTGTGTGTGTGTGTGTGTGTGTGTGTGTGTGTGTGTGTGTGTGTGTGTGTGTGTGTGTGTGTGTGTGTGTGTGTGTGTGTTCTCTCTCTCTCTCCTCTCTCCTCTACTCTCTCAGGACAGGAAATTAAGGCAGTGTTTGAAGCTAATGTATTTGTCATGTCTCACCCAAAGATGTATCATTTACTGCTAAGAGTAAAATTGTGTCACATTGTGTCATCTGTCACACACACACACACACACACACACACACACACACACACACACACACACACACACACACACACACACACACACACACACACACACACACACACACAGTTTTATAAGTGTCTATAAACTGGTAGCCCCAAAAAAAATTTAAATAAATTGAGTAAAGATGAAAGTGTCTTCACCTGACTGGGTGTTTTTTAGAAGATAGAAATAAACATGAAAACAAAAATGATAGAAATTAAGAACAAAACAAAACGATAAACAGTTGCATAGAGTATAAAGACGACAGCTTCCTGGTTGTGTCAGCTGACACACGGAGCCGTCCAATCACAGTGCAGTATTCATCACTGCTGCCGTGGGTCTGACATTCACACGTCTTTGTGTCCTAGCAACTAGAACAAAACAAAAATGTCCGCACGAAAAAAAGTGGGCTAAAAAAAAAAACTCATCAAATATTACATTGTCATTTAGCAGACGCTTTTACCAAAGCGACTTACAACTGGAGCAACATTCATACACCGATAGCAGCAGCAGCTACCACGCAGGGTGCAGCTATAACTATCAGGAGACATTTAGGGTTCAGTGTCTCTTTGCCCAGGGACACTTGGACATGTGGCGGGAGACGGGGATCCACACCGACCCTGTAACCCAGTGGACGACGCCTACACACTGAGCTACATACCCCATGAAATTATGAAATAAACCTAATCAGGCCTATGTTAGTTCAAGGCACATTACACATTGCTTTATGTCTAAATTATGTTTGTAGGTTAAATGAGCTACGAGGAACTTTAAAATGTTCCTCTGATGATCATAAATTACATGTAACAAGCAAACGAGACCATCATGCAAAGAATCTATTTTTATTTGTTTTTCTTAATGCCTTTGTCATGGGTATACGCTCACCCAGGAACAACAGCTGGCGTAGTAAAAACACTGCAGCTTTTGTCCAAAGGGGGGCGCTAGAATGAACACACACTGAAAGTTCCTCGGAGCACTTTTTAATATATATGAATAACACTCAGAATAAATCTAACACACTCAAGAGTCACAATGTGTTGACCGGTGTGTCCATGTCTCGAGCAGCTGATTTTCCGTGTGAGCCTTGTCTCCCAAAGTGAACAGTCCAAGTGTTGATGTCGAATGGGTCAAATAAAGCTTCACACTGCTGCTTTAAAGGGTGACAAACAGTGGTCACATGTCCCGAAGTACACCACACACACACACACACACACACACACACACACACACACACACACACACTAAACACAGGGGCGCCATTGTCCGTATTTTAGTCCTTAAAAGAGGTTGATTTTGATATCCCATCCATGGTTTTTGGACATTTTCTTGATTTTTCTTCCACCACGACAACTGCAAAGAGATTAAAAATGACATTAAGATACAGCTTCAATTGAGTGAGGGTATGTGTACAGTACAGGTCTTAAAAAAAATGCATTTTCAACATGTTTTTAAGAGAAAAATGTATCATAAATGAGACATTGAACAACGTATGAACAAATCCTTCTGGAATGAGCTTTGGAATAGTGCTGAGAATGATTATGGAAAGTTTAGTTGATGTAAGTGCTTTAGAAGTCGAGATTTTTGGTTCAGAGTACTGCAAAAAAATAAATAATGTTGAGATAATGGCCGTTAAAGATGGTTGTAGAGGAGTAATATACACACACACAACACACACACACACACACACACACACACACACATGAAAATAACTTATTGTGACCGTTTCTTGGCCTAAATCTGTCCGGGGTAAGCGCAGCAACACACATACACACACACACACACACACACACACAACAGAGTCACACAAAACACACACACACACACAAGGTCCACAGCCCCAGCTTGAAGGGGATTGGGGCTGAAGTTGAAAGTGCTTTTGCTTCTTAGCAGCTAGCAGGAGCCTGGTACGCTAACGCTGCTAATACAAAGAGGACGCATGTGACGCGCGCTAAGCTAGGCTAAGCTACGCTAAGCTAAGAGGCTAATAGCTGGACTTCAGAAGCCTTTGAGACTGTGTGTTACATTTATCAGGGAGCTCAGACTGCCAACTTAAAATATTACAGCCGGTCACTGAGTGCAAGGGTGTGTGTGTGTGTATGTGTGGTGTGTGTGTGTGTGTGTGTGTGTGTGTGTGTGTGTGTGTGTGTGTGTGTGTGTGTGTGTGTGTGTGTGTGTGTGTGTGTGTGTGTGTGTGTGTGTGTGTGTGTGTGTGTGTGTGTGTGTGTGTGTGTGTGTGTGTGTGTGTGTGTGTGTGTGTGTCTGTTGAAGGTAGCAGTGCTGTTTGGTCTAGGAGAAAGTATATAGGCCTACTGTATTATATATATATTTTTTATACAAAAAGGTTAAAAGTGAATATCATCATCGAAATTAATGGACAACCAAAAGACAGCGAGTGTGTGTGTGTGTGTGTGTGTGTGTGTGTGTGTGTGTGTGTGTGTGTGTGTGTGTGTGTGTGTGTGTGTGTGTGTGTGTGTGTGTGTGTGTGTGTGTGTGTGTGTGTGGTGTGTGTGTGTGTGTGTGTGTGTGTGGGGTGGTGAGGGGGGTGTGGAGGGAGAGAGGGTGTGTGTGTGTGTGTTAAAGGCAGTATTGGGTATTGGTGTCGCGTTGAGTTATTGGCATCACGGTCTAGTTTTGTTGAGAGGGACTACAGTGAATACACTTGTTAATGGGGAATTTACAGCCCCAGCATGTGGCCTAATAAAAGCTGTGTTGTGTGTGTGTGTGTGTGTGTGTGTGTGTGTGTGTGTGTGTGTGTGTGTGTGTGTGTGTGTGTGTGTGTGTGTGTGTGTGTGTGTGTGTGTGTGTGTGTGATTGGGATGAGTAGGGAGGGGCGTTTGGTAATGAAAGGGGAAGGATTATAAAAAGTGGAAGGCTTCAGTAATTGAGTGTGTGAGAGGCGCACACCGCTCAGAGCAAAACTTTGAGCCCAGATTTCTACATACACACAACACACACACACACACCACCACCACACACACACAGACACACACACACACAACACACACACACACACAACACACAACACACACACACACACACACACACACACACACACACACACACACACACACAACCCTTCACTCTTTACTTGTCTGCCCGTACTGAATTAATAGCTATCACAGTGTCTTATCTAGAACACACACACACACACACCACACACACCACACACACACACACACACACACACACACACACACACACACACACACACACACACCCTCCGTACAGGCTCTGAATAGGAAAGCCGAATTGAGCAAACAGTCGGGCTGTCTGGCCGTGAACTTGAAGTCCTTCCCAGACCCCTAACCACCTACTAGCACAAAACAACCACACAACAAACACACAGACAGACACACAACACCACACACACACACACACACACACACAAAGAAACACACAAAACAGCACACACGACACACACACACACCCACACACACCACACACACACACACACACACACACACACACACCACACAGACAACAGGAGGGGCTGGTGCTGGTGGTGATTGGGGGTTTGCATGTAGACAGACTTTTGGGGGGCCCCTCAATACGTGCCAGGGTTGGGAGGGAACCCCTGCCATAGAGGGTTCCCATAAGGCTGGTGCTCTCATGGGTGTGTGTGTGTGTGTGTGTGTGTGTGTGGTGTGTGTGTTGTGTGTGGTGTGTGTTGTGTGTGTGTGGGGGGGGGTTGCCCCAGCTGCCTGCCTGCCTGCCCTCCCCTCAGTCTGGGCAGGAGAGAGGAGGGGTGCTACTGACGGGACAGTGTCTGCTGCCAAAAAGCTCTTCAAGACCCTCACACCACACACACACACACACACACGCACACAGCACACACACACACACACACACACACACACACACACACACACACACACACACACACACACACACACACACACACACACACACACACACACACACACACACACACACACACACACACACACAGATCCAGACACAAGCTGCCTCCCGTGCCCCCTTTCTTCCCATAGTCTCATTAGCCACTGCAGCCTCTCCGCCGGCTACTGTTTGCTTTGTTTTGGGCTCTGCATAATTTACACAGTAAATTGAGAAAGGGCCCGGGACCCCAAACCCTCAATCCACCACCTGTTTATAGGAGGCCTGGCCCGTGATTATGATTAGTGGTGTGTGTGTGTGTGTGTGTGTGTGTGTGTGTGTGTGTGTGTGTGTGTGTGTGTGTGTGTGTGTGTGTGTGTGTGTGTGTGTGTGTGTGTGTGTGTGTGTGTGTGTGTGTGTGTGTGTGTGTGTGTGTGTGTGTGTGTGGAGTGATTAGTCTGCATAGGGTTTGACACAGTTACCAGTGAAATTCTCAGGAAAAAGCCAAGCGACGCATATATACACTTCTGCTATCCGTCAAAAATTAAATTAGGAAAATTAATGGCATGACCCAGATAGATAGATAGATAGATAATAGATAGATAGATAGATATAGATAGATAGATAGATAGATAGATAGATAGATAGATAGATAGATAGATAGATAGATAGATAGATAGATAGATAGATAGATAGATATAGATAATAGATAGATAGATAGATAGATAGATAGATAGATAGATAGATAGATAGATAGATATATAATTACAGACATCTTGTCATGACCCACTTTCAGAACTGGTATCACTTAAGAAGAGACACGGCAGGCAATCAAGCACTGGTTAATTATGAGATTTCTGTCTATTTATCTTCCATAACATGTCTTCTTTCATACTAGTATAAATCAAAGGTCCAACATGTACATTCAGGTGTTTATTAGACTAAACCTTGTCTGTTTGCGTCTGTATATTTCTCCTATACAACCATCTTTAACGGACATTATCTCAACATTATTTTTTTTTCAGTACTCTGAACCAGAAATGTCAACTTCTAAAGCACTTTCATCAACTAAACTTTCCATAATCATTCTCAGCACTATTCTGAAGGTTACTACAGAAGGATTTGTTCATATGTTGTTAATTGTCTGATTTATGAGACATTTTAATTTTAAAAACAGGCCAACAATGCATTTTTAAGACCTGTAGTAATTTTGTTATTTATAATGTTGCATAATTAGTTAGCTATTGATATTAACCAAACACATTTTTCAAACTTTGTCTGATTGTTTTTCAAAATTTTTATTTTTCTGATAAACCTGTAAAGTCACTTTGTTCATCATATTGTCAATGAAGCAACAGCCGTATTTTACACACACACACACACACACACACACACACACACACACACACACACACACACACACACACACACAACCCTTAACCCAACAGTGTTTCTCATCAGACTAATGAACTAGCATCCTACTGTAAGTTACAGCA
>CM047509.1:31029171-31031671 GCA_026122265.1 Ammodytes dubius
CTTTATCTTAATAACTGCGACATCTGACAACATATCATTGTGCATCCTGTAATAATTATTATTTATCTGAATTTAAACATATATAATTCCCTTTAAACTGACCAAAAAGATGACTATACGGACGCCTGTGTGAGATGCGACAAACAGTGAGAGCTATTATTACCTACAATAAGCCACGTGCTGTCATAACGGGAGACAGACGATCATTTTATTCTTCTAAACTGACTATAACGGAACGCACGAGCCGATTTACCCCATTCCACACAAACTGACTGACGCCTTTGATCTAAGACTCAAAAATCAGCAAATCGCATTTTATTCTCAAAATGAAAAAAAAATATGAAAAAGCCAGTGTTGATGATGAAGGTAAAAAAGCGTGTGTGTGTGTCTTGTGTGTGGTGTGTGTGGTGTGTGTGTGTGTGTGTGTGTGTGTGTGTGTTACAAATAGTCCAACGTAAATAATAAAATCAAAAAAAAAACTCACAAAATACATAACATTGTCTATCTTAAATTGTTAAAAAAAATCCTAATTTCCACATTTCATAATATAAACGCACATTTTTGGGAAAAATGCTCCTTTTCATTTATACCTCAAATCTCTCTGCCTCTCCACATGCATTAGGCTACACACACACACCCCACATACACACACAACACACACACCACACACCACCCACACACACACACACACAACACAACACACACACACCACATACGTTGCATTGTCACGTTTAATCCCTTGCTTCTTTAACCCACCTAACACCTCCATAGGCACCCCTGTTTTTTCCTCTGGTCTATCCGGGTTTCGCACACCTGTTCTGGGCACACATCAGGCCTCGTACTCGGCGCACACGTGTGGAGTGGGGATAGTTTTGGCCTTGTGATCCCTTTATCCGCCAGCTATGGGTGTTAACGCAACCCATTTGTGTGTGTGTGTGTGTGTGTGGTGTGTGTGTGTGTGTGTGTGTGTGTGTGTGTGTGTGTGTGTGTGTGTGTGTGTGTGTGTGTGTGTGTGTGTGTGTGTGTGTGTGTGTGTGTGTGTGTGTGTGTGTGTGTGTGTGCGCGCGCGTGTGTGTGGTGTGGTGGTGAATGGTTAAGGAAATGTAAAGCGCTTTGGGGCTGAGAAAACGGCTAAAAAAAAGCGCTATATAAGTCAAGTCCATTTACCATTTACCAAGACCACACAGAGTCAGACAAGGGCTTATAATAGGCAATACAAAGAGAAAAATAGTCCTTTATTTTCGTCCCACACACTCTAAATGTGCCACGTTGGGTGTGTTTTGGGGTGCCATATGCGGCCTGACTATAGAAGTGACCCTGCTAATTGCCTAGAGGGGCCGTATGAGAAATTGAAATGCTTTGCTGGAAGTGCCTTTTGGCCCGGGCCGTGTGTGTCTGTGAATGAGCGCTTATAAAGCCCGGGCACAATGCGGCAATAAGCTGTGAAACACGGGGAGTTCTACCTCCAAAATGCACCAGCCAACCCACGTCTATATAAAGTATTTATCTAGGCCTATCTATCTATCTATCTATCTATCTATCTATCTATCTATCTATCTATCTATCTATCTATCTATCTATCTATCTATCTATCTATCTATCTATCTATCTATCTATCTATCATCTATCTATCTATCTATCTATCTATCTATCTATCTATCTATCTATCTATCTATCTATCTATCTATCTATCTATCTATCTATCTATCTATCTATCTATCTATCTATCTATCTATCTATCTATCTATCTATCTATCTATCTATCTATCTATCTCACTCACTCAATAGATCTCATCATATAGAGTACGGCAGGTTTGCCCATCTTTGACCTTACACTTGGCCTGGACGCTTTTTCCATATCCTCCAAATAAAATAAATGTAGTAATTCTAATAACATAACTCTATGTCTAAAGCCTTTGATGCAAAAACTCACATAAAAAAAACTAAAATGTGCTATATTTTATATTTTATGCTGAGCAATACGTATCCACCTCGTATATAGGCTATACTCGCTCAATTCACCGCAGCTACTCTGAAATACATATTCCCACCTACCTTACACACCAACACCTTTTAAATAGACAGACATATGAAATAATGTAAATTTTTTTAGACCTTAAGACCTGTTATTCAATCACGAATCGCCCATATTTAGCCACATGCTTGCTGCCACATCTATAGCCTATAGTAAGTAGCTACACGCAATCTGCTGCTCCGGTATTTAGTGCAGGTTGGCTGACTGATGCAAGCCCGTCTTCGAGAGCCTATTTCCCGCAGCACGCACCTGCCTTTCCCTTTGCAATAGCATTCTCTCCCTCCAATATGAAATAACACACACACACACACACACACACACACACACACACACAACACACACACACACACACACACACACCACACACACACACACACACACACACACACACCACACACACACACACACACACACACACACACAGCGTATAAGGCTATACACTATTCTATAATAAGAGGCTATATT
>CM047509.1:31041671-31044171 GCA_026122265.1 Ammodytes dubius
ATTTGATAAAATAGTTCCTAACGTCTCGTGTTTGTTGATGAATTCACACAAAGATAATTACCATAATTGAATATGTAAAAAAAAAACGCTTGTATATAGGCCTAACTGAACAGGTTTTTTTAAATAACACCAATTAATACACACACACACACACACACACAACACACACCGCACACACACACACACACACACACACACACACACACACCACACACACAACTTTTTGATAAACCTACTATCGATTCTTCATCAACAATATGGAGAAGAGTTAGTTAATCTTTTATCATCATTTTTTAATATAATGATAATCTTGTTTTTCACACTTTTTAGGAAGAATTTAGACTTTTCTTTTCAACCTGCAGAGTAATCAACTTAATGCATTTTTTCCCTTATTTATACGTTTGATTTAAAGCTTATTAAATTAAATAAAAAAACTTCAGTCATTCTTTATGGAAAATCTCAAAAAAAATAAATTAATAAATTGTTTTTATTTCGCTGAATAAATGAAGTAAAACGTTTAAAATAATAATATAATAATAATAATAATAATAATAATAATAATAATAATAATAATAATAATAATAATAATAATAATAATAATAATAATATAATAATAATAATAATAATAATAATATAAATAAAAAATTAGTTGCTAAACTTGATAGACAGACAATGGTCACTTAAACATCATCTAATCATATTTAACAGGCTAAGTGTGATACTGTTTAAAAAAAATAATATTCTCTCTTTTTTTTAAGGAAATTTCCCAAAAAAATCGTTTTTATTTTGATGGAATGATTGAAGTAACTGTAAAAGTTTAAAAATATATATATATAATAAATAAAAATGAGTGGCTAAACTTGATAGACAGACCATGGTCACTCAAACATAATCTAATCATATTTAACAGGCTATAGTGTGATACTGTAGGCCTGCATAAGGGGCAGGTTTTAATCCCATAGACGATTTGAATGACTTTGACTGGTATCACCTGTTGTTTGCAATGACCAGTACATTTTGCAATAGAATATATTCAATAATAATGTATAATATATAATTTAAGGGAAGTTTGTCCCATAATTAAAGGAACTACTGACATAATGTATTGTATGGAAATAGCTGAACACATTTTTACCTATACCAGATTGTTAAAATTTTGGATTCATGATTTAAAAAAAAGAGTGATGTTAATGTTGGTGTGGAATCAACTGAGGCCTCATTGTAGTTTTAACACAGACTTGAAACTCTTTATATTTTATTTGAAGTTTTTAGTCATTTTATGTATAATTTCGTTTTGGCTCTAAAACCAAATTAGGTTTGAAGAAAAAAAAAAAAAAAAGTAGGCCTAGCGTTTAAATATTACTATCTCTAATCTGATTGGCTGTCGTTTTATTAGAAACTAAGGTAGGCTATATACGTCACGTGGTGTGTTCAGCACATAGGGATTCAGTCATCATCCAATCAGTGATGAGGAGAAGGGATATTGATCAGTGATTGGCTATAATTCGATACGATTTTTTATTTAATTTTTTTTGCATAAAAAGTCGTTTTCATAAACAAATTTAATACATTTTTTTATTTTTCTCTTAAAATTAACCGGTGTTAAAACACACATACACACACACACACACACACACACACGTTACTCTCTCTTAACTTACGTCTCAAAGTTTATGAAGAAACTATGGAAAATATGGACTTTAAAAAAAGAACACACACACACACACACACACACACACACACACACACACACACACACACACACACACACACACACACACACACACACACACACACACACACAACACACACACACACACACAAAACTGAAAAAGTGAGCACAAAAACAAAAGACAAAATAAAATAAAATAACTAACATGGCGTTCCCTACTTCACAGGTTTCTAAGGACATTGTTTAAACAAAACGCAAAATGTTAAGCAGACAATAAGAAGTCGACGAGGTGTCATGTAGGTCCCTTCAGTAACTGTTATAGTGTGTTTCTTTAATGCAGGACGGGCAAAAACACCTCATTAAAATAGTCGAACACAGTGAGCTCATATTCCACCAAACGCACTGCATCTGTACATTAACGGAGCTTAAAAATCAGACTGTTAATCGGCTTGTTACATCCTATAGTATGAACGAATCTTCCCGCGGTGAAAACGCGACCGAAGCAGTTATAGAATGTTACATAAGAGAGGAATGAATGGCACGGTAAATGGTAAATGGACTTGACTTATATAGCTTTATATATATTAACCGATTTCCTCAGTCCCAAAGTGCTATATCACATTCACCTATTCACACACACACACACACACACACACACACACACACACACACACACACACACACACACACACACACACACACACACACACACACATACACACACGCACCACATAGGCCTAACTTGCTCTTGCATTGGGGACGGGAATACACATTTTTACTTGATACATTTTTAAATATCCTCAATAAGAAGTGTTTATTTCCTTATTT
>CM047509.1:31046671-31049171 GCA_026122265.1 Ammodytes dubius
TAAGAGACCATTCTGGATTTTTCTTCAATCTTCATCTCTACATTACTTATTGAAAATGCTCTTAATGACAACATTTTTTATTGTGAATTTGGTAGAAATGTTGTCAGTAGTTTATATTATAAAATCAAAATGGTCATTCTACTCAAGCATATGCCTCTAAAGAGTAAAAACAAGAGACACTGAACATTTGGAGTGGTCTCTTAATTTTTTACGGAGCTAAATACCGCCCCCTGTCGGTTGGATAGTGTAACATACAGCTCTGAGCATCCTTAGATCACTGTCCCCATCTAGTGGCGGATTGCTGTCACTACAACATATTTAATGTCATGGTCTGTCTTTGTCCTGTCTTGTTTTGGTGGTTCCCTGTGTTTCCTGTTTTATTTTGGTATGTCTGTCTTGTTCCTCCCCATGTCCTGTCAAGTTTTCCTCCTGTGTGATTACTGCCCCCTCCCCTAATGTGTCTCACCGGTGTCTCGTTGTGTCTAGTATATATACTCCTTGTCGTTCCTTTGTTCCTTGTCTGTGCATTATGGTTTGTCCTGTGTGTGGGTGAGTCTTGTCCTGTGTTACTTGTTTCCTGTTACCCGTTACCTGTGTTCTCTGCCTTTTTTTTTGCCTTTTGGAAGTTACATTTTTTGGACAATAAACTATACCTTTACTGGAAAAGTTCTGCATTTGGGTCCTGCTTGCCTGCCTGTCTGCCACACTGTAACATTTAATTTCTTGTCATAATGATAACAATAATACACTTTATTGGTATAGCACTTTACATACAAGAAAAGGAGCTCTAAAAATGGGTTTTAACAATATAGAAAATTACATGTCAATACAAGAGTGATTAACATTGAAATGTTACTTGAATAAAATTAAAACAGAGATATCTGTCCGTCCGTCTGTCCGTCCGTCCGTCCGTCCGTCCGTCCGTCTGTCTGTCCTGTCCGTCTGTCTGTCTGTCCGTCCGTCTGTCTTCTGTCTGTCTGTCTGTCTGTCCGTCCGTCTGTCTGTCTGTCTGTCTGTCTGTCCGTCGTCTGTCTGTCTGTCTGTCGTCCGTCTGTCTGTCTGTCTTCTGTCTATCTGTCTGTCTGTCTGTCTGTCTGTCTGTCTGTCCGTCTCTCTTCTGACCCGCTGCTCTGCTTTCCACAGCATCCTGCCTGCTGCCTAGCAACGCTCAGTGTCCATGGTAACAGAGCCAACAAACGCCCCCGACCTCTACTTCAGCGCGCGTGTGTGTGTGTGTGTGTGTGTGTGTGTGTGTGTGTGTGTGTGTGTGTGTGTGTGTGTGTGTGTGTCTGTGTGTGTGTGTGTGTGTGTGTGTGTGTGTGTGTGTGTGTGTGCGTCAGTCTACTTCAGCCTGTACCCCTCAATTAGGGGCTCAACCGTGCAGCAATCAGACCAACAGAGGCACACACACACACACACACACACACAAACACACACACACACACACACACACACACACACACACACACACACACACCAAAAGAGGCAAACAGCAGATTAAGAGGGGGAAATCGCCATAGGAACATTTGTCTGTGGGGGTGGGAGGGGTTTTTGGGTTACTTTGATTTTCTTCTCTTGTTTTTCTCTGTAAGTTACTCTTACTGAGTGTGTGTATATTGTTGGTTAAAGTGATTATGGATTCTCTGTCTTCTCTGTAAGGAATTACTGTAGTTATGAGGCCCCACACACACACGCACACACACACACACACACACACACACACACACACACACACACACACGTTAATCTAACATCTGGGCGCTTAACTGAGTCTGTCCACATGCTGAGGACACGGCCCTTATGTGAACCAACAACATGTGGCTTTAAGTCTTATAGATTTTATTTATTTATTTTCTATCTATCTATCTATCTATCTATCTATCTATCTATCTATCTATCTATCTATCTATCTATCTATCTATCTATCTATCTATCTATCTATCTATCTATCTATCTATCTATCTATCTATCTATCTATCTATCTACAATAGATAGATAGATAGATAGATAGGGGGTGGGGGTGGTAGGATGGCCTAGAGGTAAGGTGGCCGACCAGTAACCATGAGGTCACTGGTTCGATCCCCGGCACCGGACAGGAGGGTGTGAGTCGTAAAACTAGCAGAGGCTGGTATTGTGTGCCCACCATCTCTACCAATGTGTCCTTGAGCAAGACACTGAACCCCAAAACTGCTCCAGGGGCGCTGTACTGCGGCTGACCCTGCGCTCTGACCCCTCCGAAGTGTGGTAACTTGAGAGGGGATATGCAAAAAGACAAATTTCAATGTGCCTCGTGTACAACTGACAAATAAAGATAACTTGTCTGTCTATCTATCCATCTATCCATCTATCTCATCCATCCATCCATCCATCTAGCTGAGAGAGAGGTTGTCCAGGTTTTTTCTTAGCAGTAGAATCAACAACGGAAACATTTCTTGGGCTCTTCTTGAGGATTTTTCTGAGCTCCTGCACCAGTGTCAGGGGGGGGGGGGGGGGGGGGGGG
>CM047509.1:31086671-31089171 GCA_026122265.1 Ammodytes dubius
CTGAAACAGTCTAATTTTTCCTCTGATGATCATAAATGACATGTAACAGCAAACGAGACCATCAGTGCAAAGAATGCTATTTTTATATAGTTTTTCTTAATGCCTTTGTCATGGGGTATACGCTCACCCAGGAACAACAGCTGGCGTAGTGAAAACACTACCGCTTTAGTCCAAAGGGGGCGCAAGAATGGAAGAAGAAGTACTATAGAATAAATAACTAAACACATCTTCACCTCATCACTTCTTGATATTGTGGAAAGACTTGAGGCAGTGGTGGATGATGCCATCTTTATAGTAACTATAACTTCTTGTCCTTGAAGGCCACCGTAGCTTCTGTAAATTCACGCAAACGAGAGGAGATATAGCAAGGGAGCGTTGACATCTAGAATCTCACCACTAGATGCCACTCAATACTTATATTACACACTGCACCTTTAAAGTAACACCTGTTCCATGTCACTGGGCCCTTCATGTGCCAATAAATCACTTGTCTCGGCTTTTAAGAAATGTCTCCTGCTGTTGTCTCTGGTGGTGTAGTGGATAGAGCACGTACCATATTGGCTCCAGCCTTCGTTGCAGTGGTCGCGGGTTCAAATCCGACCCGTGGACCTTTACTGCAGGTCATCCCCCTCTCTCTCTCTCCTCTCTCTCCTCTCTCTCTCTCTCCATTTCAGCTCTGTACCGTCTAATAAAGCTTGAAAATGCCAAAAAATTATATTAAAAAAAATGTCTCTGCCAATTTGTTATGACATGATTTTAAGATAATTATAAACCCTTTTGATTAATATCTAGAATTTTTTATTTTCATAGAATAAATAACTAAATACATCTTCACCTCATCACTTGATATTGTGGAAAGACTTGAGGCAGTGGTGGATGATGTCATCTTTAATAACTATAGCTTCTTGTCCTTGAAGGCCACCGTAGCTTCTGTAAATTCTTCTTAACTGTATCGTGCAATACGCTGTTTGTCCACTGGTTGGTTGCATTATGATTCATCCATGAGGTCCAGTACAAACCTGGAAAAGGGCCAAGTAGCTCAGCCCATTTCATAGCCCTGTCGTGTGTGTGTGCGTGCGTGTGTTTTGTGTGTGTGTGTGTGTGTGTTGTGTGTGTGTGTGTGGTGTGTGTGTGTGTGTGTGTGTGTGTGTGTTGTGTGTGTGTGTGTGTCGTGTGGTGTTGTGTGTGTGTGTCTGTGTGTGTGTGTGTGTGTGTGTGTGTTGGTGTTGTGTGTGTGTGTGTGTGTGTGTGTGTGTGTGTGTGGTGTGTGTTGTTGGGTTGTGTGTGCGTGCGTGCGTGCGTGCGTGTCTGTGTGTGTGTGTGTGTTTATTGTGGGAGCAATTGTCTCCTCAACCAGTGACAGTAAGGTTGTTGTGTTTAGCGTTTGCTGTATATTTTCCCAGTTTTCCTTCTTTAAACTAAAGGGACTAAGTTGCATGTTATATATCTGTCTGTCCTCCCTCTCTCACATTTATCCATATAAGTTGCTGCTCGCTTTTTTTTTTACCCTCTGTGCGGTGTGGACACACAGATGTTAGTAGCTCCATACCATAGGCCATAGTGTGTGTGTGTGTGTGTGTGTTGTGTAGTATGTGTGTGTGTGTGTGTGTCCGTGCATTTATGTATACATGTGTGCATGTGGAGTGCTTGTGTGCGTGTTCTCAGTCTGTATGTGTATTGTGTGCGTGTGTATGTATGTTTTTGTGTGTGTGTGTGTGTGTGTGTGTGCGTTTGTGTATGTATGTTTTTCTGTGTGTGTGTGTGTGTGTGTGTGCGTTTGTGTATGTATGTTTTTCTGTGTGTGTGTGTGTGTGTGTGTGTATGTATGTGTTCCTGTGTGTGTTGTGTGTGTGTGTGTGTGTGTGTGTGTGTGTGTGTTGTGTGTGTGTGTGTGTGTGTATGTTTTTCTGTGTGTGTGTGTGTATGTTTTTCTGTGTGTGTGGAAAAATCTCCGAATGACACAACTGTTTAGCGCAGACTCCTGGCTCTGTTTCCCACACCCTCCCCGCTCCCTCTGAGAGCTGGGGGTCACACACACACACACACACACACACACACACACACACACACACACACACACACACACACACACACACACACACACACACACACACACACACACTGATCAGTGCCTGGGAAGCGGAGCCGGACAGCCACTAAAAAAAAAAAAAAAAAAAAAAAAAAAAAACGCTCACCAAATATGACTTTAACCCTTCGTTCCAAATCACATACTTTTTTTCTTTTTACTACACTACATACTAAAGTACAGAAGAGTTTTAGTCTTTTTACTACACTACTAAAGTACTTTTTCTTTTTACTACACTACATACTAAAGCACAGAAGAGTTTTAGTCTTTTTACTACACTACATACTAAAGTACAGAAGAGTTTTAGTCTTTTTACTACACTACATACTAAAGTACAGAAGAGTTTTAGTCTTTTTACTACACTACATACTAAAGTACAGAAGAGTTTTAGTCTTTTTACTACACTACATACTA
>CM047509.1:31104171-31119171 GCA_026122265.1 Ammodytes dubius
AGTATTCTATATATCAGTTGAATCGTTTAACCTTGTTAAATCCCCGCTAGGTATTTATCTACACTTACGATAATCACATCTGTATATTGTGTAGGTTCATGTCACAGATAACTTCCGTGGCATCTGTAGCATTTGCGCTGTGCTCGGTGCATTAAAGCACACAGAGCCAGATTAATGCAGGTCGTGGTAATCTGCCTTTGGGGTTAGGCATGGGTCATTATGTATGACCTCAAAGCTACTATAACCCATCATAGATTCACGGTTTAATTTTTTTTACTTTTTGTTAAAATTAATTTTTTAGCTAATCTCCGGTGAAATCACTTTAAGGGCCATGTCTGATGTGATTATTTCTTTAAATCTCATTCATAAACTCTACCAGTATCTAACTTATTTATTGGAAAATGCTCTTTAATGACAAAAAATGTATTGGAATTTGGTAGAAATGTTGTCAGTAGTTTGTATGATAAAACCAAAATGTTCATTCTACTCAAACATATGCCTATAAAGAGTCAAAACGAGAGACACTGAACATTTGGAGTGGTCTCTTAATGTTTTCCAGAGCTGTATATCATCGGACAGATATCCAAAACCCGGATATTGGAATCGGATCGGGACTTGAATTAGAGAATCGCATTTTTTTATTTAATTAAATTTTTTTGTATATTTTTTTTGTATAACAGGTCTTAAAGACATAAACAACACATATGACACAACACAAAAAACTGTCACAACACACACACACACACACACACACACACACACACACACACACACACACACACATCACGCCGGGGTAGGCCTATTGGCAGATGTTGGTTCTGAGTGGGAAAAGCCGTGGATTTCTCAGCAGTCCAACCCCCCTGTACTCACCGTTATCTCTCTGCTCCAGGCTGCCACCACACACACACACACACACACACACACACACACACACACACACACACACACAACACACACACACACACACACACACACACACACACAGCCTACATAAAACAAACACCGACCAACCCATAATGTTTACACAGTCATGTGCCTGACCTAGTGTGTGTGTGTGTGTGTGTGTGTGTGTGTGTTGTGTGTGTGTGTGTGTGTGTGTGTGTGCCCGTGGTGCTGTGTCTGTGCCTGTGAGTGTGTGTGTGTGTGTGTGTGTGGTGTGTGTGTGTGTGTGTGTGTGTGTCAGTAAGTGCTTTATTTATTTTATTTATTTATTTATTTTTTGTTTGTTCTGTGTCATGAGTCAGTCACACAGTCCCGGCAGGTTGTGACACATTTCGCCCGCGGCTGAAAAACACACAACACACAAACATCGCTTTAGCTGTATCTGTTGATATCCAGGGCAGCGCTAGGTGTGGTGGTGTGTGGTGTGTGTGTGTGTGTGTGTGTGTGTGTGTGTGTGTGTGTGTGTGTGTGTGTGTGTGTGTGTGTGTGTGTGTGTGTGTGTGTGTGTGTGTGTGTGTGTGTGTGTGTGTTTTGTGTGTGTGTGTGTGTGTGTGTGTGTGTGTGTGTGTGTGTGTGTGTGTGTGTGTGGTGTGTGTGTGTGTGTGGTGTGTGGTGTGGTATCCAGGCAGCGCTAGCCTACGGAGGGTACGCTAGGCAGGCTGTCAACAGAGAGAAAAGGTCGCTAGTTCACCAACTTTGACCGGCTGGGGAAATGTGTGTGACGTGCCCTTTAGCAAATCACTTAACCTCTCTGGATTCGCCATAATTTAAAATAAGCAAATAGCTGTGTTGGTGTGTGTGTGTGTGTGTGTGTGTGTGTGTGTGTGTGTGTGTGTGTGTGTGTGTGTGTGTGTGTGTGTGTGTGTGTGTGTGTTGTGTGTGTGTGTGTGTGTGTGTGTGTGTGTGTGTGTGGGGTGTGTGTGTGTGTGTGTGTGTGTGTGTGTGTGTGTGTGTGTGTTGTGTAGTCGTTTGGGTGTTGAATTCATTATTTGGTGAATTAACAACAGAAGCTACGGTGGCCTTCAAGGACAAGAAGCTATAGTTACTAAAGATGGCATCATCCACCACTGCCTCAAGTCTTTCCACAATATCAAGTGATGAGGTGAAGATGTATTTAAGGTTGCTCAGTTTGTGTTCATTCTAGCGGCCCCCTTTGGACCAAAAGTCGGTAGTGTTTTTACTACGCCAGCTGTTGTTCCTGGGTGAGCGTATACCCATGACAAAGGCATTAAGAAAAACTATATATAAATAGCATTCTTTGCACTGATGGTCTCGTTTGCTGTTACATGCCATTTCATGATCATCAGAGGAACAATGAGACTGTTTCAGAAATATTTCAAAGTTCCTCGTAGCTACTTTAAGTTAATAATTCTCTTGTACTTTTTCTTGGTCTTCCAACAGGAGACATCTCTTCTTATATCCTACATACCTTAGAAAAAATTAAGAGACCACTCCAAATGTTCAGTGTCTCTCGTTTTTACTATTTACAGGCATATGTTTGAGTAGAATGAACATTTTGGTTTTATAATATAAACTACTGACAGCATTTCTACCAAATTCACAACAGATTTTTTGTCATTTAAGAGCATTTTTCAGTAAGTAATGTAGAGACGAAGATTTAAGAAAAATCCAGACTGGTCTCTTAGTTTTTTTCCGGTGCTGTAGTGCTTCTAGCTGCATGATTCGGGAGCTTGTTTTGTTGCTTAAAAAAATGATCATCCCTGTGTCAAATTTCTCTGTATGAATAAATGTCAAAAATCAAATATTGCCCCCGCAGCTTGTGGCTTTTTCCGCCCACGTTTTTGGAAATGGAATATGGGAGCTGTTTTGAAAGATGCTTAACGTCCGTATAGCACCAGCTGTCAGGGATAATGCTGTGATGCCATGGTTTCAGACTGCTCTTTTATGTGGAGTGATTTGTGGTGCAGGTCGCCTAGAGCCTGTGAACTAATGCGCCCTTTAGAAAGCTAGTGGGAACGTTTCAACAGTAATTGAGCTCATGTATAGTTTTTTGGAGACGTCCCTGCCGTTCCGAATCACATACTCTTTATTTTTTCTCTTTCTACATACTACATCCGACGATAAAAAATAATCTAGTAGGCATACCATTGGGACATAATTTTACTCTTTTATTTCATTCATAACATTGCCCCTTTTGATCTCGCCTCTTGCTTTTATATCCGTCGCATCCCCGTTTGTTTTCATATGGAGGCTTCGTCGATGTGACGACACTTCGCGTGCGCACCGGATTGTGGGTCAGAATCGCCCAAATAGGATGCACTTTTCAACACTAACAATCTTGGCCGATGAAGTAGGACATCCTGGTACTTCTAACCATCCTAATCTGGCCACAGAATCGGGACATCCTAACTTTTTTCTACCATACTATATAGTAGAAAGTATGCGATTTGGACGCAGGGTGTGTTTAAATGTAAGAGATGTTATTCCCTTACCCACATTATGTCTTCACTAGTTTTCTGCTGTACAGGAATGTGTTCACGTGTCTCGAGACATGAACACAAATGGGTCAAGACAAGACAAAAAAAACATGTTCCAGTTAAAAATTGAGAAGAAAAAGATGTTAGTGTGCAACGTTTTTGTCGAACACATTTTTACTACGGCCTTTTTCATTTTATAAATAAAAAAAAAACACTATAATGTAGGGGAGAACGGGGTAAGTAGGCACACTTTTTACTCTAGTGAGAACTCTAGAGATATAACGATTGTGACAACCAACCCGTGTGACATATTACCCCGTTCTCCCCTACAGGTAGAAAAATAAAGATAATACATGCAACAACAAAAAAAAAGGATAGAAATGCAGAGAGCAGATATTCAGCCATGGGAAGCGAGCTAAGGGTAGCGTGAAGGGTAAAAAGGTCGGGAACTATTTGACCACCGCGGGAAAGATGAAAAAAAACCTTTCATGTGTGTTCAGCTCCCTTTAGCCTGAAGACAGATCCCTCTGTGCCATGCCTTTCAACCTTACACTGTACAGCAGCACAAGCCACTTCTACAATGGCTCACACACACTCACACACACAGCAGACAGACGACAGACAGACAGACGACAGACAACGACAGACGACAGACAACAGACAGACAGACAGACGACAGACAGACAGACAGACAGGCAGACAGACAGGCAGACAGACAGACAGACAGACAGACGACAGACAGACAGACACAGACAGACACACAGACACATAGACAGGAGACAGACAGACACACAGACAGACAGACGACGGATAGATTCACTCGCTCACTCACTCGCTCGCTCACTCACTCACTACACCACACAACACACACTCACTCACTCACTCACTCCTCGATCGCTCACAAACAAATAGACAAAATCTCAAATTGACAAATGCTTGAAAAAATTTACGTATATTTTGCAGGCCTTAATATGATTGGAAAAGCTGGAACTAAATAACCACACACACACACACACAACACACACACACACACACAACACACACACACACACAACCGTTTTTTTTTTGCCAATAATCTGTACACTGGGTTTGTGTGTAGAAAGCAGAGCTCCTTGTGCAGCCTCCAGTTTTACATCAAGGCATTTTTACAAAGCAATTATGACACTCATAACACCCTCTGTCTTCTGCCCAACCCCCCTACACACACACACACACACACACACACACACACACACACACACACACTACACACACACACACACACACACACACACCACAACCTTACACACCACCACATATACAAGCACGCACGCACTACACTACACCCTTACAGCATGCACGCACGCACATACATACATACGCACAACGCAACATGCACTCACACAACCACCACACACGCACACCACACACACACACACACACACACACACACACACACCACACACACACACACACACACACACCCATCAGTGCATAATTCATAAGCATCTCTTCGCCAAAGCAAAGCAATCTCCTCCACAGCCGCAATGACGGACTGTTTCACATTATTTGTTTCATAACAACGCATGTAAATAGAATAGAGGGTGTGTGTGTGTGTGTGTGTGTGGTGTGTGTGTGTGTGTGTGTGTGTGTGTGTGTGTGTGTGTGTGTGTGTGTGTGTGTGTGTGTGTGTGTGTGCTGGAAAGCTGGTGTGTCATCTATAATATACAGACTTTTTCTAGATGCTCTATATCTGTAATGTCGCCACCACTTGGCTCCAACTGTCGTCTGTGTGTGTGTGTGTGTGTGTGTGTGTGTGTGTGTGTGTGTGTGTGTGTGTGTGTGTGTGTGTGTGTGGTGTGTGTGTGTGTGTGTAGTGAGTTGAACCAGCTTGTGTACACAGTCTGTATGTATATATAGAGCGCTATTTTTAAAAGCCTGAACCACAAATAGTCTAAAAAACGAGGCCTAAAACGGTCCTCGCCTGTGTTGTGTGTGTGTGTGTGTGTGTGTGTGTGTGTGTGTGTGTGTGTGTGTGTGTGTGTGTTTGTGTGATAATGTGTGTGTGTGTGTGTGTGTTGTGTGTGTGTGTGATATGGTTGTGTGTGTGTGTGTGTGTGTGACGCTCTTCTATTCATTCATGAGATTGCAGGAACACTCTGGGGTTTTTCTGTCTGCTTAGTCTTTCTGAAATGTTACATTTATAATGTAAAATGAACGTGTGTGTGTGTGTGTGTGTGTGTGTGTGTGTGTGTGTGTGTGTGTGTGTGTGTGTGTGTAACATTTATAATGTGTAATGCATAATGAAGGAGCCTTTCCTCTTTGGTTTGGTCAGGGTGAAACAGACATTATCTTTCTGTGTCCCGTGGAATTGGGTCAACGCTCAGTGAAGGCAATAGGGCGTAAAGTCAACACTGGGCGCCATTATGATTAAACGCCTTATTGAGTGTCCTACCTATATAGTGTCTATATATTTACTATGTCTTTCACCCTCTATCTCTCTGTCTTTTTCTCTCTTTCACCCCCCTCTCTCTCTCTTGCTCTCTGTGTCTCTCTCTTTCTCTCTGTCTCTCTGTCTTTCTCTCTCTCCCTCTCTATCTTTCTCTCTATCTTTCTCTCTGTCTCTCCCTCTTTCTCTCTGTCTTTCTCTCTCTGTCTCCCTTCTCCTTGAGTGTCCTCCTACCTACCATGTCTATATATTTACTCTCTCTCTCTCTCCCTCTATCTCTCTGTCTTTCTCTCTCTTTCACCCCCCTCTCTCTCTCTCGCTCTCTGTGTCTCTCTCTCTTTCTCTCTGTCTTTCTCTCTCTCTCTCCTTCTCTTCTGTACTTTCGTATGTAGTGTAGAAAAAAAGAAAAAGTATGTGATTTGGAACGCAGGGTTTGTTTAAAGGTGCACTGTGTAATATGACATCATCAATGAAGTTCTAGAATGCAACGCTCCCTGGGTAACCTCAACCCTTTCGAATAATAACAGAAGCTACAGTGGCCTTCAAGGACAAGAACAATTCTACATTATAAGCAATGCACCTGATGACATTCCAAAAACATGGATTCCTCCATAAGACTTGCCTGCTCAATGTACAAAATGTATATTAATATTTGAAATTCTCCACTCAGGGGGATAATTCAGATTATTGGCAGAGGTGATTCTAAACCAATGAGGACATATTTATGAATGAGGATATTGATTTTAGCTAATAAATTACTTAAAATGTTACACAGTGCCCCTTTAAAAAATTATGATATGACAAGTAAGAAAAAATTGCCTGTCAGTACAAACTATGTAGATGTTTTTAGAGGGGTAAGAATAATGTACATAGACACTCACACACACACACACTCACACACACACACACACACACACACACACACACACACACACACACACACACACACACACACACACACACACACACACACACACACACACACACACACACACACACACACACACACACAGTTAAACGTTGAATTTCATCCATATAGTGTCAGCTGTCGTATTGGCCTTTCACCATCATGTTAAATACAGAAACCATTATATTAGTTGAAATGTAAAATCTGTACAATCCACGGAGTCTCGCCTCTCGATATTGGGGGAAGCACATTCACACACACACCGAGACACACACACTCACACACACACACTAACACACACGCACACTCACACAGAGAGAGTCACACACACACACACACACACAGAGAGTCACACACACACTGAGACACTCACACACACACACATACACACACACTCACTCACACACACACGCACACGCACCGAGACACTCACACACACACACACATACACACACACACACACACACACACCGAGACACACACACTCACACACACACACACAGAGAGAGACACACTCACACACACACACACACACACACACACACACACACACACACACACCGAGAGAGTCACACACACATTATCACATACACACACACACACTCGCACGCACACACACACACACACACACAGAGAGTCACACACACATACACACACACACACATTATCACACACACACAGGGCGGCTTGCGGTTCGGGGCAGCCGGTTGCCGCGGGCGACCAGCGAATCAGTGATGTGGCGGTGATGCCTCTAATGAAGCTGACACAGCACAGCCCCTTACAAGCAGCCCGGGACACACACTCACACACACTCACACACACTCACACACACTAACACACACACACACACACACACACACACACTACTCATACTAGCATACACACACACACAATCACACACTACTCATACTAGCATACACACACACACTCACACACACACACACACACACACACACACACACTACTCATACTAGCATACACACACACACAATCACACACTACTCATACTAGCATACTCACACACACTCACACACACTCACACACACCTCACACACACACACACACACACACACACACACTACCATACTAGCATACACACACACACAACACACACTACTCATACTAGCATACACACAACACACTCACACACTACTCATACTAGCATACACACACACACTCACACACTACTCATAATAAGCATACACACACACACACCACACACACCCTCGCCGCACACACACTAGCATACACACACACTCACACACACTCACTCCCTCGCCGCACACACACACACACACACATACACACACACACACACACACACAATCGCACATTAGCATACACACACACACACTGGAACACACACACACACTTGTACGCACACACACACAAACTCATACACTCTCCTCGCCGCACACGTACACACACACACATTATCACACACACATACACACACACAACACACACTCCCCTCGCGAAAGACACATTCTTATACTTATATCTATGTGAGGACAATCATTGACATAATGCATTCCCTAGCCCCTTACCCTAAAAACTAAATGCCTACCCCGACCCTTACACTAACCCTAACATAAACCTAATTCATACCTGAACCTTAAAACCTAGTGTTAACCCTCAAACAGCCCTTTAAAGGCCTGTCCTTAAAACCTAGTGTTAACCCTCAAACAGCCCTTTAAAGGCCTGTCCTTAAAACCTAGTGTTAACCCTCAAACAGCCCTTTAAAGGCCTGTCCTTAAAACCTAGTGTTAACCCTCAAACAGCCCTTTAAAGGTCCCAAAGTGAGAACCGGACAAAATGTCCTCACTCTTGAGGTCTAAAACTCAAATTTGTTCTCACCAAAATAATTGTACAAGTATTCACATACACACACACACACACACACACACACACACACACACACACACACACACACACACACACACACACACACACACACACACACACACACACACACACACACACACACACACACACACACACACACACACACACACACACACACACACACACGCCTCAAATGTATTAGCTGCATCATTTAGTCTCTTGTGTGTTCGGGTCCAAAGCAAACACAGTGTTTGTAGTGAAGCTAAAGTGGGTCACAGTGATGAGTGTACAAACGAAATCCCTCACTACCCCCTTTATACACTCTCTCTCTCTCTCCTTCTCCTCCCCTCTCTCTCTTTCTCTCTCTCTCTCTCCTCTCTCTCTCCTCTCTCTTCTCTCTCTGTCCCCTCCTCTCTCTCCTTCTCTCTCCTTCCTCTCTCTCTCTCTCTCTCTCTCTCTCTCTCTTTCTTTTTAAACATACTGGTATTTTAATACATTAGCACTTTGTTTGAAATGTTTGAAATGTTGAATTGTAAACATTGATTTATGTAAATGAAGTGTTTTTGTAAAAATCTCTCTCTCCCTCTCTCTCTCTCTACCCCCCCTCTCTCCCCCCTCTCTCCTCTCTCTCCTCTCTCCCCTCTCTCTCTCTCTCCCTCTCTCCCTCTCTCCCCTCCTCCCCTCCCCCTCTCTCATCCTCTGTTTCTAATGAATGCCTGTTTGTGTTGTTGTTTATTCCAGGTTCTGCCCAGCTGAGGTGAAGGGAAGGGCACGGAACCTCAAATCAGCCTGACTTCGAACGTCCCAGAACCCCTTAGGAAACTGTACCATGATCTGAAGAAACCACAACACACAGACACCCCATTTCTCATCTCCTCCTCACCCCTGTCATTTTTTTTATTAATTTTTTTTCTTATACGATTTTTTACACATTTTCAAGCGGGCCTGAATCGGCTGCTTTCGACAGAGTTAAGCGTGTTGTGTGTGTGTGTGTGTGTGTGGTGCTAAAAGGGACACACAGCAGGAGGCTACATATATTAAAGGCGTAGAAGAAGAGGAAGTATAAGCGTTAGCCGTCTGCTAACCCGTGAGCTAACCCACTCCCCCCCCTTCGCCCCCCCCCCCCCCACCGCCACACACCGCAAACATGGGGAGGAAAAAGATCCAGATACAACGGATCACCGACGAACGCAACAGACAGGTAAGAACCAGACATTCAGCCAGCCAGACATGTGTGTTTACAGAGCCTAGGCTGTGTGTTTACAGTGTGTTTACAGAGCCTAGGCTGTGTGTTTACAGTGTGTTTACAGAGCCCAGGCTGTGTGTTTACAGAGCCTAGGCATGTGTGTTTACAGAGCCTGGGCTGTGTGTTTACAGAGCCTAGACTGTGTGTTTACTGAGCCTAGGCTGTGTGTTTACAGAGCCTAGGCTGTGTGTTTACAGAGCCTAGGCTGTGTGTTTACAGAGCCCAGGCTGTGTGTTTACAGAGCCTAGGCTGTGTGTTTACAGAGCCCAGGCTGTGTGTTTACAGAGCCTAGGCTGTGTGTTTACAGAGCCTAGGCTGTGTGTTTACAGAGCCTAGGCTGTGTGTTTACAGTGTGTTTACAGAGCCTAGGCTGTGTGTTTACAGAGCCCAGGCTGTGTGTTTACAGAGCCTAGGCTGTGTGTTTACAGTGTGTTTACAGAGCCTAGGCTGTGCGTTTACAGATCCTAGGCTGTGTGTTTACAGTGTGTTTACAGAGCCTAGGCTGTGTGTTTACAGTGTGTTTACAGAGCCTAGGCTGTGTGTTTACAGAGCCTAGGCTGTGTGTTTACAGTGTGTTTACAGAGCCTCGGCTGTGCGTTTACAGTGTGTTTACAGAGCCTCGGCTGTGCGTTTACAGAGCCTAGGCTGTGTGTTTACAGTGTGTTTACAGATCCATTATGGGGCGACTGTGGCTCAGTTGGTAAAGCGGGTCGGCCGATGATCAAAGGTTGGAGGTTCGATTCCTGCCATGCCACCTTGTCACAGTTTGTTTGTTCCTTGGCAAGACACTTCACCCACCTTGCCTCGTGTGAATGTCGATAGTTAGCCTGCTATCGGTGTGTGAATGGTAACGTGGAAAGGAAAACAGGTCTCCCTTGCAAAAGAGTCTTCGGTCCTCAATGGGATTTACCTGTATAAATAAAGGTTAAAAAAAAAAAAAAAAAAAAAAAAGGTAAGCACAGACATTAAGTCAGCGAGACATGGTTGGATGTACATGGACTTCTTGATTTTAAGTAGAGGTGCACAGTTCCACTATTTTCAGTCCGATCCGATTCCGATATCTGTCCGTTCTGTGCTACTGTAGAAACATGGCGGTGCAACATGGCGGCCTCAGCGCCCCGCTCCTATGTAGATATAAAAGGCTCATTCATTCTTAGATAATAAAAAAAATCAGCAACTTATATTTTCAGGAAATTATACACAAATGAAAACAAACGGATGGATCATATTATATTCCATTTCTACCAAGTCTGTTCTGAGAAACACCGAAGCCATGAAACTAAAGCGAACGCTGGTTGGGCATAATCTTATTTATTGATAAAGGGTGGATTGGTGCTGATAGCTGTGTGTGTGTGTGTGTGTGTGTGTGTGTGTGTGTGTGTGTGTGTGTGTGTGTGTGTGTGTGTGTGTCTGTGTGTCTCTCTCTTTGTGCGTGTGTGTGTGTGTGTGTGTTTGTGTGTGTCTGGTCTGTGTGTCTGTGTGTCTCTCTCTTTGTGTGTGTGTGTGTCTGTGTGTCTCTCTCTTTGTGCGTGTGTGTGTGTGTCTGTGTGTCTCTCTCTTTGTGCTGTGTGTCTGTGTCTCTCTCCTTTGTGTGTGTCTGTGTGTGTGTGTGTGTGTGTGTGTGTGTGTGTGTGTGTGTGTGTGTGAAGGTCAGATATGAATCAAAGGGCTTTTATAGATTCCAGGTTAATCCCGTTCACATGCGTCTCAGTTATAAACTATATCCTGATGAATACGTGAGAAAAAATATCCAAATCTAGTTGGACTCAAATTCTTCAAATTATTATTATAAACACTAACTTAAAGACCTACTTCACCGGTTGGAACATGAAGGTGTATTGAACTCTGAGATCCTATTTAGTATAAATGTGCAAAAAAAATTGAAATCGGATCATCTTAGCCTGAGAAAAGGCAGAAAGAGTGTTTTATGGTCTCACTGTCTAACCCTACAGTTTCCTTCTTGTGACATCACAGTAAGGGTTAAGATTAACAGGACAGCTGGGCCAAGGGAAGACTGAGGGAAGACTGAGGAAAGAAAAACCTCATTCATTATATTATAATAGTTATTTTATAATGATAGAACGCTGGTTCCGTATGGGTGAAGTATTCCTTTAACTATCTGTAAGGCAAGGCAGGTTTATTTCTATAGCACAATTCAGACACAAGGCCACTCAAAGAAGTGCTTTACAGGGGCAAGATTAAAATACATAAAACACATTAGAAAAGTGAATGAATAGAAATAAAACATTTAAAAGCGAATGAATCGAAATAGTACATTTAATAAAAATAAAAATTACAGGTTAAAATGCATAGGGCTGGGCTGCTCCGGTGGTGTAGTGGATAGAGCGCGTACCATATTGGCTCCGGCCTTCGTTGCAGTGGTTGCGGGTTCAAATCCGACCCGTGGACCTTTACTGCAGGTCATCCCCTCTCTCTCTCTCTCTCTCTCTCTCTCTCTCTCTGTCTCCCCATTTCAACTCTGTGCTATCTAATAAAGCAGACACACACACACACTCACACACACACACACCACACACACACACACACGCATAGAGTCAGATTTCTACCTCAGCAACACAAGACCCTGTTATCGTGTTGTATGTGTGTGAATGGTGCGATGCTTTTATATCATATTGACTTGAGGACAGACAGGGACAAAGGGACGGTGTCACATTACCTCATTACCGGATAGTTACTCTGGTCAACTTGTTCACTGTTGGCTTCAGTTTAGAGAAATCTCCACAGGGCAAATAATGCAGGCCACACACACACACACACACACACACCACGCATGCACGCACGCACACACACACACACACACACACACACACACACACACTCATTCATCAGTCACTCACTCAGTCACTCACTCACACACACACACACCACGCACGCACGCACGCACACCACACACACACACACACACACACACAACACACTGATTCACTCAGTCACTCACTCAGTCACTCACTCACACACACACACAACACCCACGCACGCACGCACGCACACACACACACACACACACACACACACACACACACACACACACACACACACACACACACACACACACACACACACACTAACCCCTGAAGGCTACATTATGGAAATACCACCTGCACAGATTGATGAAGAGGAAAATGAAAGATGATTTTCTTTATTTCTTTCAAAACCCTATGGCCAGATCAAGTCTTATTCAGCTAGGCAGGCAGACAGGCACCTTGTATCTCTCTCCTCTCTCTCCCTCCTCCCTCTCTCGCTCTCTCTCTCCCCCCTCCCTCCCTCCTCCTCTCTCTCTCTCTCTCTCGTCTATCTCTCTCCTTTCTCATAGGGTTTGAACCTTGAGACATGCTCATGTAGTTTTTTATTTATTTTCAAAATGTGTAGTAAATAATAAATACATTATTTATAAATAAATGCAAATAAAGCTGGCTTCAAAAATCCCAAAAATCTCTCCCTCTATCTATATCTATATCTCTCTCTCCCCTCTCCCTCTTTCCTCTCTCCTCTCCCCCTCTCTCTCCCTCTTCTCCCTCTCCCTCTCCCTCTCCTCTCCCTCTCCCTCTCCCTCTCCCTCTCCCTCTCCCTCTCCTCTCTCCCTCCCTCTCCTCCTCCCTCCCTCCTCCCTCCCTCCCTCCCTCCCCTCCCCTCTCCCTCTCTCCCTCTCTCCCTCTCTCTCCCTCTCCTCTCTCTCCCTCCTCCCTCTCCCTCCCTCCCTCCCTCCCTCCCTTCCTCCCTCTCTCCCTCCCTCCTTCTCTCTCTCTTTTTAAAGGTGGGCCCGTCACATACATTAATCTGTTCAGTGGACCGCGGCCCCTTTACCAGTTGACTCATTTTAGTCGGATCATTTACCCAATAGCTGCAGATGCCATCGGTGTGTGTATGTGTGTGTGTGCTGTGTGGTGTGTGTGTGGGGTGTGTGTGTGGTGTGTGTGTGTGTGTGTGTGTGTGTGTGTGTGTGTGTGTGTGTGTGTGTGTGTGTGTGTGTGTGTGTGTCTGTGTGTGTCTGTGTGTGTATGAATGGGTGAATGTGGTAAGAAATGTGAAGCGCTTAGGGGCTGAGAAAATCGGCTAAAAAGTACTTTTAAGTCAAGTCAATTTTACCATGTAACCAGAGGGGCTTAGCATGTTATAATTTATTGCTCTTTTTCACAGTAAAGAAATAGGGCAATTGGTGTAAAAAGTACCTTAAAACCAAACTTGGGTAAGAGTAGAGATACCTCACTAACATTACCCCTACAGATGAAAAAAATAGCCTGGTTTTTTCTGGTATTTTTAGCCCATGTCTTATCGTGTGTTTTATTCATTTGCGCTGTCCCCTTCTCAAATCAAATGAATTGAATTAAACTCCATTACAAGTCACCTGTTACAATACCACTTGAGTATCAAGAGTATTTTAGCTTGCAAAAATTGAAAAAAAAAAAAGCTGTCCCTGCTCAGTGGAGTCTTGTGTGTCTGATGTAACACAATGCTTTTATATTGTTATGTTGTTGAAGCCACTATGTTGATCAAGCTACTTGGGACATGTGACAACAACAAGGAGGGATCTAAAAACTATATCAAAATAGCATTCTTTTACACTGATTGGTCTCGTTTGCTGTTACATGTCATTTATGATCATCGTAGGAAAAATTAGACTGTTTCAGAAATATTTTAAAAGTTCCTCGTAGCGACTTTAAGCTGCAAAATAAATACGTTTTATTTCTGCCACGCTCTCTGTTGCTATAGCTAACGAACATCTTCTGAAATGTATTGTCTCTGGAGAACACGCAACCCGTCACCCTCCTACGACTTGATTTTTTTAAAGATGCACACACACACACACACACACACACACACACACACTAACACGCACACACACACACACACACACACACACACACACACACACACACACACACCACACACACACACACACACACACACACACACACACACACACACACACACACACACAACACACACACACACACAATATGCTGCAATAAGCTTCACAAAATAAACAGCCTTGATGGAGTGAGTGGGCTCCGATTGGACACATGACAACCGCTCAAATATAACACTCATCTCACAGACAAAGGCAAGAGAAGGAGAGAGAGAGATAGAGAGAGATATATATAGAGAGAGAGAGAGAGGGGGAGAGAGAGAGAGAGAGGTAGAGAGATATATATAGAGAGAGAGGGGGATACAG
>CM047509.1:31139171-31151671 GCA_026122265.1 Ammodytes dubius
TGGCTCAATGACTGAGGAACAAGCTGATCAGTGGACGACAGAGAGCGAGAGAGTGGTGTGTGTGTGTGTGTGTGTGTGTGTGTGTGTGTGTGTGTGTGTGTGTGTGTGTGTGTGTGTGTGTGTGTGTGTGTGTGTGTGTGTGTGTGTGTGTGTGTGTGTGGGAGAAGAACAGAGAAAGAAAGTGGAAAGATGCCAATGTTTATACACACACACCACACACACACACACACACACACACACACACACACACACACACACACACACACACACACACACACACACACACACACACACACACACACACCTTTAGTTGAATATCCGTAGGAAACAAAGCCCTCCAAGATCATATTAATTATTTCACACTTCCTTTATTTTCTGTTATTAATTGCGCTGTGTCGAGTGTGACTGTATTGTAGTGGAGGGTCTGATTAAAACATAAGCCTCCCACTGTGTGTGTGTGTGTGTGTGTGTGTGTGTGTGTGTGTGTGTGTGTGTGTGTGTGTGTGTGTGTGTGTGTGTGTGTGTGTGTGTGTGTGTGTGTGTGTGTGTGTGTGTGTGTGTGTGTGTGATAGATGATTCAACTGCCTGCAACACAGCCTCGCAAGTGGGACAAAACTTCTGACAAAACCCCCTAAGGAAAATTAGACCGGGACATTTTAATTTTGGATGAATTAGTGACTTAAAGCCCTACTTCACCGGTGGGAATATGAAGGTGTATTGAACTCTGAGATCCTATGTAGTATAAATGTGCAAAACATTTTAGAAATCGGTTCATCCTAGCCTGAGAAAAGGCAGAAAGAGTGTTTTATGGTCTCACTGTCTATAACCCTACATTTTACTAGTGTGACATCAATCTGAGAGAGATAGAGAGATAGAGAGGGAGAGATGGGGGAGACAGAGGGAGAGAGGAGGGGGAGAGGGGAGAGGAGAGGGAGAGAGGAGAGAGAGAGGAGGAGGGGGGTAGGAGAGAGAGAGAGACGAGAGAGGGGGGAGAGAGGGGAGAGAAGAGAGGAGAGGAGAGAGAGAGAGGAGAGAGAGAGGGAGAGAGGAGAGAGGGAGAGAGAGAGAGAGAGAGAGAGAGGAGAGAGAGAGGAGGAGAGGAGAGAGAGACAGAGAGGAGTACGACAGGAGAGAAGATGAGAGAGAGGAAGAGCAGACACTAGTCCTCTCCAGTTAACCCTACACTAATAGCTTGTATATTGTATCTTGGTCAAACAGCTTGTCTGCTCAGTTAAACACCGTTCTGCGAGAGATCTGTGTCAAAAGCTACTTACGTCAATCACGTTTAGCACAATCCTCTCCAATATCTCTCTCTCTCTCTCTCTCTCTCTCTCTCTCTCTCTCTCTCTCTCTCTCTCTCCTCTCTTCTGTCTGTCTGTCTGTGTGTGTTGTCTGTCTGTCTGTCTGTCTGTCTGTGTGGTGTGTGTGTGTGTGTGTGTGTGTGTGTGTGTGTGTGTGTGTGTGTGTGTGTGTGGTGTGTGTGGTGTGTGTGTGTGTGTGTGTGTGTGTGTGTGGTGTGTGTGTCTGTCTGTCTGTCTGTCTGTCTCTTTCTCTCTGTCTGTTATTGCCTCTTTCATAATACAATCTGGTCTCGCCAGTTGTTCTAAATATTTTTTTAATTAAGAAAAAAAACAAAACTATTTAATTTCTTTTTATGGCAGCTTTATTTCTACACACACACACCCCCCCCCTCCCCCCCCCCCCCCCCCCACCCACACACACCCCCCACCCACCCACAAACACATTGATGCATAGATCATCAGTTATAATAGTTGACATGGGGTGCTAACATTGACACAACCTGACACAACACAAACACTTGCTTGCCAACACCCTCCTCACACTGTTGATTGGCGGCGTGCGGTGTGCAAAGGTGTGATTCCTATGTGTAACCTCTGACACTCATATTTGGTTTATAATGTACAGTAGGCTACGTTCCAAATCGCGTACTCTTTCTTTTCTCTATTCTACTACATACTACTGCTGATCATAAACAAGTATGTAGTTAGTTAGCATGCTACACTTCGGACAAACAACCCGGGGGATGCGACGGATATAAAAGCAAGAGGCAAGATCAAGGGGCAATGTTGTGAGGAAATAAAATGTTAAAAGTATGCCCCAAGTGTAGCACACTGCATCCTAACTAGATTATTTGTAGTATGTTAGAATAGAAAAAAAGAAAGAGTATGAGATTTGGAACGCAGGCTATGACTTGTATGAGTCTTATGTTCCATCTCACTCTAACTGCTTCTTGTCCATAGCTTTGGTGCAGCAGTCAAAACGGTCCTCTGTGTTTGTGTGAAATGAAAATGGTTCCACATAACTTCACAGAATGGCAATCCCAAAAAAAATGCATGAAATCTTCAATATAAACAGGCTATTTTCCTCTGTCTTCGACCACATAATGAAAAGAGTTGTAGTAAGACCATAGGACCCATTTTTGACTGTTTGCGAAATGAAAAATGGTCGCCACATCTTCTGTGTCCTATAATCGATTGGTAACCCCCCAGAAAACGTGCATGAAAACCTCAACATATATATATGTGGTGTGTGTGTGTTTTGTATGAGTCTTATGTTCCATCTTACTCTAACTGCTTCTTGTCCCTAGCTTTGGTGCGGCAGTCAAAACGGTCCTCTGTGTTTGTGTGAGATGAAAAATGGTTCCACATACAGTAACTTCACAGAATGGCAATCCCATAAAACCCGTGCATGAAGTCCTTTGATATATAAACCTGCTTTTCTTTTCCTCCCTCCTTCTTTCCTTCCTTTTGTTTTTCTGACCGAATCTTTGTAGACGTTGAGAAAGAAGGGCTTTAACGGGTGCACCAGCCCCCGAGCCCGACGGGAGGACTCCATCGACCAGAGTCCACTGACAGAAGAGAAATACCGCAAGACTGAAGACCTGGACAGCCTGTTCAAACGCTACGTGCGTGATACACTATCACCTTATACAACGTATCTAACCTAGATCCTTTTCTCTCTCTCTCTCTCTCTCTCTCCTCTCTCTCTCTCTCTCTCCTCTCTTCTCTATCTCTCTCTCTCTCTCTTATTCTCTACGCTTTCTTTATCTATCTATCTATCTATCTATCTATCTATCTCTATCTATCTATCTATCTATCTATCTATCTATCTATCTATCTATCTATCTATCTATCTATCTATATCTCTATCTATCGATCTCTTTATCACTCTCCCTCTCTTCCCTCCTCTTTCTCTCCCTCCTCTCTCCCTCCTCTCTCCTCTCCTCTCTCTCTCTCTCCCTTCCATCTCTCTCTCTCTCTCCCTTCTCTCTCTCTCCCTCCCCTTCTCCATCTCTCTCTCTCTCTCCCTCTCTCTCTCTCTTCTCTCTCTCTCCTCCCCTCTCTCTCTCCCTCTCTACCTCTCTCCCTCTCTCTTCTCCATCTCCATCTCTCTCTCTCTCTCTCTCTCCTCTCTCTCTCTCTCTCTCCATCTCTCCCTCTCTCTCCCTCCATCTCTCTCTCCCTCTCTACCTCTCTCCCTCCCCTTCCGTCCCCCCTCTCTCTTCTCCATCTCCATCTCTCTCTCTCCCTTCCATCTCTCCCTCCCCTTCCCTCTCCTTCTCTCCCCCCTCTCTCCATCTCCATCTCCCTCTCTCGCTCTCTCTCTCTCTCTCCCTCTCTCTCTCTCTCTCCCTCTCTCTCCCTTCCATCTCTCTCTCTCTCTACCTCCCTCTCTCTGTCTGTCTGTTTTTTTTGGGTTTAAAGTCTCTGAACAAGAAAGAGCATCGAGACAGTGAGAGCCCGGAGCCTCCCGAAGAGCCCTGCTCTGCTCTCACCCCGCGAACTCAAGAGAAATACAAAAAAATTGACGAGGAGTTTGATAAAATGATGCACAACTATAGGCTGTCAGTGAGTACCGTGTAAACCCACTACCCGCTACCCACTACCCACAATCCACTGCAGTATGTGTGACACCCTGCCGGACCGTTTTATTTTTTATTTTTTGTCTATCTATCTATCTATCTATCTATCTATCTATCTATCTATCTATCTATCTATCTATCTATCTATCTATCTATCTATCTATCTATCTATCTATCTATCTATCTATCTGTCTATCTGTCTATCTGTCTATCTGTCTATCTATCTATCTAATCTATCTATCTATCTATCTATCTATCTATCTATCTATCTATCTATCTATCTGTCTATCTGTCTATCTGTCTATCTATCTATCTATCTATCTCTATATCTGTCTCTCACTATCCATCTCTACCTCTCTCTCTCTCTCCCTCTCTCCCTCCCTCCTCTCCTCTCCCTCTCCCTCCCTTCTCTCTCTCTCTCTCTCTCTCTCTCTCCCTCTCTCCCTCCCTCTCTCTCCCTCCCTCTCTCTCCCTCCTCCTCCCCTACCTCCCATTTTAATTTCTTAATTTTTTTTCATTATTTTTTTTATGGCGGCCTGATATTACTCACAGAGCACACGCCTCTTACCACCCCCCCCCCCCTCTCCATCCATCCACCCATCTCCACTTCACCTATTAAAGCACCCCCCCCCCCACCCTCTCCAATCATCCACCCCTCCAAATCACTACCCACAATCCCTCTCTGATGGTGTGTGTGCTAGGTGTGACACTACAAATGAATATGGTAAAAGATTTAAGGCAAGGCAGGTTTATTTCTATAGCACAATTCAGACACAAGGCCATTCAAAGAAGTGCTTTAAAGGTGCAGTGTGTAATATGACATCATCAAGAAAGTTCTACAAAGTTCTAGAATGCAGCGCTCCCTGGGTAACCCCAACCCTTTCGAATAATAACAGAAGCTACAGTGGCCTTCAAGGACAAGAACAATTCAAAATTTTAAACAATGCTCCTGATGACATTCCAACTATGACACTTTTAAGATGGCGGCACTAGGCCTTGGTCCAAAATATGCAGAAATATGGACATATATGAGACCTTTCTAAGGGGAAAAAAATAATTACATTTTTTTTTTCAGCTATTATGCACTAAATTAAATGTACTTATGGATATTATAATTACTTTCTACAAAATCTGCTAGGAAATAAAAACCCAAAATTCTACACACTGCAGGTTTAAAGGGGCAAGATTAAAATACATCAAGATTAAAATACACCAAGTATAGAATACAATTTTTAAAAAAGTGACAAAAAAAGTAGATATATCATTATGAAACTTTACCGGTTGATTCCTGACTTTAAAACTATTATATTTTGTAGAAGTTTTTTCTTTCAGAAATATTCGGAATAAGAATGAAAATGTGTCGATGTATATACAACTATTAATGTAGACTTCAGTGCCTAGGTGAAATCTTCAAAATGTCTGCCTTAGTCCAAACAAAAATTCAAAT
The DNA here is from genome assembly GCA_026122265.1 of Ammodytes dubius. Classification (NCBI taxonomy): domain Eukaryota; kingdom Metazoa; phylum Chordata; class Actinopteri; order Uranoscopiformes; family Ammodytidae; genus Ammodytes; species Ammodytes dubius. The sequence continues at coordinate 31,144,502 of CM047509.1, forward strand.
AATAACCTAACCGTAACATTCGGAGTGATGTTGTTCGTTCATATCAGCGCTGCTTCAGATCGCATGGAATGTCTCTCGTCCAATCAAATCACTCGGTCAGAACCAACTGCTGTGTAATAACGTTTATCGCAATAAAAATTGTGTTTTTTCAAATAGTTGCGGATTAAATTTCTGTTTATCGGTTAGCCAACAATTCAAGCTGTACTCAAAACCCTTTTTTTTAGCAAAATAGTCCTTATCTTGGGCTGCTCCGGGTGGCGTAGTGGATAGAGCGTGTACCATATTGGCTCTGGCCTTCGTTGCAGTGGTCGCAGGTTCAAATCCAAACCGTGGATCTTTACTGCAGGTCATCCACCCCCCCTCTCTCTCTCTCTCTCTCTCTCTCTGTCTCCCATTTCAACTCTGTACTGTCTAATAAAGCTTGAAAATGCCCACCCCCCCTCCCTCCCAAAAAAAAACAGTCATTACCTTGTTGAAGCAATTGAATAAATTATTTGTATTTCAACTTGTTCCACCACAAATCAAATCAAGTCATTTGATTTTTATGACGCAAAATAGAACCCCATATTTTTTTCACTGAAAACCAAATAACGGGGCGCCCTTAGCTCAGTTGGTAGGGCGCCTCCCCCCCATGGGCCTCGGCCAGCAGCGGGACCCGGGTTCGATTCCAGCCCGCGGTCGTTCTCTGCATGTCACTCCCCTCTCTGCCCCATTTCACCTCTGTCTCTACACTATCAATAAAGCATAAAAATGCCAAAAAATATATATCTGACATACTTCTCCACCTTTGCTGACAGATATTAAGTCCTGCTGTTAATCAGGAAAGGACCTTGAGGACTCAAAAAACGCAAAGCAGGCGTCACCTTTTCACTGTAATTCTCCAGGTATCACCGTGTGTCTATAGGGAAGATTCAAAGTGTCTATTGTCATGTGCACAATAAGAAACATGTTCTCAGTCATACAATCAATTCTTCCTTTGTTTTCCACAGGCTGAATGCCAAGAAGGAACATGAAAATATGCAATGCACAAGTAAAATAGAAAAAAGTAGCAACAATATAGAATAGGTATGATGTACTTTATGCCTTTCTGTGATTTGTGTGTGTGTGTGTGTGTGTGTGTGTGTGTGTGTGTGTGTGTGTGTGTGTGTGTGTGTGTGTGTGTGTGTGTGTGTGTGTGTGTGTGTGTGTGTGTGTGTGCGTGCGTGTGTGTGTGTGTGTGTGTGTGTTTAGTACTTTAATTGACTGTTTTCTGAAGCCTCTGAACGTTGACTTTATGTACAAGAATAAACAACAGCAGGAGTGGAGCACTATAACTAGGTAACCCCCAGCTTTCACAAAAGTTGGCATAGCAACCGATATCACACCCTTGAAATCAGAAATCACGCTCTATGGTAATAATCAACACATGCTAGGCTGAACGCTGCAACTGTGAAATACTTAGCAACACTATAACAAGCACGGCAGGTTTATATATCCAATCCAATCCAATCCAACTTTATTTATAAAGCGCTTTCATCAAACCAGAGCAGAGACAAAGTGCTGTACAGGCCTAAAATAAGGTACAATAAAAATAAGTAAAAATAAGGTACAATAAAAATAAGTAAAAATAAGGTACAATAAAAATAAGTAAATAAGGTACAATAAAAATAAATAAAAAAATGAATAAAGCTAAGGTAAAAAAAAAAAAGAAATAAAAAAAAAATCAGGCACATATATGGCACAATTCAGACACAAGGCCATTGATAGTGCTTTGCAAAGGGCATGAAATACATTAGAAATAAGGACAGAGTATAGTATACACTGTGTGCACAATTATTTGGCAAGTTGTATTTTTGAGGATTAGTTTTATTTTTGAACAACTACAGTGCTCTCGGTCAATCCAAAATGTTAATGAACCTAAACCTGAATGTTTACGAAAGTAAAAGTGAGGTTTTGTCTTTCTTACGAGAATATATATATGTTTTGCTGTTATTAGGCAACTATTAGTGTGCAGAATTATTATGCAACTTAATAAAAAAACGAAAATTTTCCCATCTCACTTGTTTATTTTGAATATGTTAAAGTGAGAATAATAAAACAACTCAAAATTTACAAATACAAATGTTGTAAACATGCAGGTTTAGGTTCTTTAACATTTTGGATTGACCGTGAGCACTGTTGTTGTTCAATATTAAAATGAATCCTCAAAAATACAACTTGCCTAATAATTGTGCACACAGGGTATTGAAGAATATTTTAATGATGATAATGATGATGGCTGAAGTATACAGAAGCAATAAAGAATAAAAAAAAAAAACTTCCATGTTGTTTGAAAAAGACGCAATGCATTGTGGGGCGGTTGAGTGGGAAAAGTAACCTATCGATCCATACACAAAATCTTCCCGGAAGTTAGTACTCATCCGGGCATTTCTCGCTTACTCAATCTCGCATCCACAACTACAACTACTCAAATTGACGTCAAAATTAGTATGAGTAGGACGTTAGTAGGGCTTTTAGTATGAGTAGGACGCTTTTAGTATGAGTAAGACGTTAGTAGGGCTTTAGTATGAGTAGGACGTTAGTAGGGCTTTTAGTATGAGTAGGAGGTTAGCAGGGCTTTAGTATGAGTAGGAGGTTAGTAGGGCTTTTAGTATGAGTAGGACGTTAGTAGGGCTTTTAGTATGAGTAGGGCTTTTAGTATGAGTAGGAGGTTAGTAGGGCTTTAGTATGAGTAGGGCTTTCAGTATGAGTAGGACGTTAGTAGGGCTTTAGTATGAGTAGGAGGTTAGTAGGGCTTTTAGTATGAGTTGGACTTTTAGTATGAGTAGGACGTTAGTAGGGCTTTTCCAGCACTGCCTCGGTGTAGCGTTTGTGCTCTTACTGCGTCTGCTTTCCAACGTTATCCAGGTTTTGCCTCTCGTCTGGCGCGCTGCCAAAGCTCGCTAAGCGCTCCACGGCTCGGCCAATTCCAGCCTGATTCATTCTTCCTCCCAGCTCAATAATGCCATTAATGTCGCCTTAATGAGCAACACTCAATTTACTGCCTCACACACACACACACACACACACACACACACACACACACACACACACACACACAACACACACACACACACACACACACACACACACACACTCTTCCTGGCTGCCTGCCCTGCCTGATTGGTCACTTGGGATGGGACACGGTCACATAGCTCAGTTAGAAAGCAGTTAGTCAACAAAATAAAAAAATAATATTGTTCTTTGATGCTGTGTTGTGTGTGTTGTGGTGTGTGTGTGTTGTGTGTGTGGTGTGTGTGTGTGTGTGTGTGTGTTTGTGTGTGTGTTGTGTGTGTGTGTGTGTGTGTGTGTGTGTGTGTGTGTGTGTGTGTGTGTGTGTGTGTGGTGTGTGTGTTGTGTGTGTGTGTGTGTGTGTGTGTGTGTGTGTGTGTGTGTGTGTGTGGTGTGTGTATGTGTGTGTGTGTGTTGTGTGTTGTGTGTGTGTGGTGGTGTGTTGTGTGTGTGTGTGTATGTGTGTGTGTGTGTGTGTATGTGTGTGTGTGGTGTGTGTGTGTGTGTGTGCTGTGGTGTGTGTATGTGTGTGTGTGTGTGTGTGTGTGTGTGTTGCGTGCGTGCGTGCGTGTGTGTTGTGTGTGTGTGGATATAAGTCACTTTTCATGTCCAACCTAGTTCCTTTTTTTTCATTGGTTTAACTTGGAGACACAATTCGATGAGACACGTCGTAAACAAAATCGGTCGTCTGACCTTTTACATTTGGACATGAGCACTCAGGCAGATTTAATGGGTTCATAGTAGTGACTCAGTGCGTTTACATGCAGACTCATAATCGGGTAACTAAACGAATAAGACTTCAACAGGACTTGTAAAATGCATGTACAGTAAACACCTTTATCCGATCTACTTCGCACACAAATCGGCCACATAACGGGCAAGCGAAGTCGGATAAGAACACCTAGATAACTCGTTCATAGTCGGCATTCTCTCTGCATGTATACAGGGATCGGATATCGCATATCGGACTTCTCGTTCTGCGCTTACTCGAGAATCCCTGCGGAGGATTTCACAAGGAAGTGGAAGGAGACAACGTAAAAAAAATTGTAGGGTTGTTGTTGCCGGAAGGCAACCGGACGTGGCTCTATAACCACTTGTTGAAAGGGCTACAGCGCCACCTAGCATAGTGGAGACAGCCATGCATCTATATACTATAATGCAAAGTTTGCTGTTTTTTAAAATTGAATTAAAGAACTCTATGGCCTATAAACGATATACGAATGGCCATTATCTGAAACATTAACAAAAAAACTATTTAGGAAAAATAACTAAATAGTTTTTCTCTGACAAACTTCTGTAAATGTAATGTTTGTGCACCTCATTTTAGTCAAGATGTTTTAATTTTAATTTTATACATTTTGTTTGGTATCTTCTGCTGCCAGTCATTTGACCGCATGTTATGATCTCTTTTGTTACAGTCAGTGCGTTTCCATGGCACAACTAGATTGGATTAAGACATACAGTATACGAACTAGACACTCGAACGGACCGTGTCACTTGTCTGAGTATACATGGCCTTTCAGGAATCGGATAAATGTCCAATGCATGGCTGTCTCCACTATGCTAGGTGGCGCTGTAGCCCTTTCAACCATGCTTTCAACAAGTGGTTTTAGAGCCACGTCCGGTTCTCTTCCGTCAATAACCCATGGTGTAGCCTATCACGCGCAGGCACACAAGCACAGAACGAGAAGTCCAATATGCGATATCCGATCCTGTATACATGCAGAGAGAAAGCCGACAATGAACGAATTATCTAGGTGTTCTTATCCGACTTCTCTTGTCCGTTATTGTGCCGATTTGTGTCCGAAGTAGATCGGATAAAGGTGTTTACATGCAGTTTAAAAGTCCTGTTGAGGTCTTATTCGTTTAGTTACCCGATTATGAGTCTGCATGTAAACGCACTGTATGGTTGGTTTAGCCCAGGACTAACCCTTTCCAAACTGAAGCATATTCACAACATCAACACACAACCACTCCTCCTCAGCAGCATAATCCCTAACATCACAGCTAGGGGCCGGGATATACACGCTTAATCGTACATGTAGTGATACACCCTGAGGTTAGAGAGAGAGGGAGAGGAGGGAGGGAGGAGGAGGGAGAGGAGGGGGGGGGGAGGAGGAGGGATGGGAGAGGAGGGAGAGAGAGGGAGAGGGAGAGAGAGGGAGGGAGGGAGGGGAGGGAGGGAGGGAGGAGGGAGAGGAGAGGGAGGAGGGAGGGAGGGAGGGAGGGGAGGGAGAGAGAGAGGAGAGAGGAGGGAGGGAGGAGGAGGGAGGAGGAGAGAGGGAGAGAGAGAGGGGGGAGAGAAGGAGAGGGAGAGGGAGGAGAGAGAGGGGAGGAGGGAGGGAGGGAGAGGAGAGAGGAGGGAGGGAGAGGGAGGGAGGAGAGAGGAGGGAGGAGAGAGGGAGAGAGGGGGAGCGAGAGGAGAGAGAGGGAGGGAGGAGAGAGAGAGGGAGGGAGAGAGTGAGGGAGAGAGTGAGGCAGTGAAAGAGAGAGAGGAGAGAGTAGTTAGAGAGATCAGATTTTGGCTAGACGAACCCCAAGCCCAGAGCTATAGCGTTTATATGTTCCTGTTACACTGTAAGATAGGCGTGAAGAAAGACTGGAGGGTCTCTGGTTTGATCCTTTTCCTGGCTCTGGAAATTGATAAGAAATAGACACACACACACACACACACACACACACACACACACACACACACACACCACACACACACACACACACACACACACACACCACACACACACACACACACACACACACACACACACACAACCGGTCGGTGCCCTTGAGCAAAGAGAGCTGAAAGAGTCGAATGTCTCAGTTTGAATGTGAAATATGAAACTAAAATGCGCCGCTTGAGCTGAACAGTTTAAACGTCTAATGTAGTTGTTTTGATGTTTGGGGCTTTTCACAATATAATTATCCATAATTCTGTGTTTTCTCAGCAGTATGTACGCATTTCAATTCACTTAAAGTGCTGTGTGTTATGACATTTTGGGTTTTATTTCTGAAGCAGTTTTTGTAGAAAAGTAATTAATATCCTTAAGTACATTTAATTTTAGTTGCATAATAGCTTTAAAAAAAATGTTTAATTATTTTTTTTTTCTCTAGAAAGGGTCTCAATATGTCCATATTTCTGCATATTTTTGACCAAGGCCTAGTGCCGCCATCTTGAAAGTGTCATAGTTGGAATGTCATCAGGTGTCATCAGGTGTCATATTACACACTGCACTGTGTAATATGACATCATCAAGAAAGTTCTGCAAAGTTCTAGAATGCAACGCTCCCTGGGTAACCCCACCCTTTTGAATAATAACAGAAGCTACAGTGGCCTTCAAGGACAAGAACAATTCAAAATTTTAAACTATGCACATGATGACATTCCAACTATGACCCTTTCTAAGGGAAAAAATTATAATTCAAAACATTTTTTTTCAGCTATTATGCACTAAATTAAACGTACTTATGGATATTATAATTACTTTCCACAAAATCTGCTAGGAAATAAAACCCAAAATTCTACACACTGCAGGTTTAAATTACGAGAAATGAATCGTTATCAAGATGTTATGCAAATGTAGCTAAGTTTGTTCGATATTGCCAAATGTGCATATTTTTTCCAGATTTCCTGAAAAAGCTGCAGTACATAAAAATCTATCCAACTATCCAACTATCCATCTATCTATCTATCTATCTATCTATCTATCTATCTATCTATCTATCTATCTATCTATCTATCTATCTATCTATCTATCTATCTATCTATCTATCTATCTATCTATCTATCTATCTATCTATCTATCTATCTATCTATCTATCTATCTATCTATCTATCTATCTATCTATCCATCTATCCATCTATCCATCTATCCATCTATCCATCTATCTATCTATCTATCTATCTATCATCTATCATCTATCCATCTATCTATCTATCTATCTATCTATCTATCTATCTATCTATCTATCATCCAAAAGTTGAAAAAGCCAAAAAGCACACATAAAAACTACAATAACTTTGTAGGGCTTTGAGGACGTGTGTGGGAGGGAACAGGGAATCTAGGCCACGACTTTAATTCATTCTGATTTACCCTGTTGAACACACACACACACACACACACACACACACACACACACACA
>CM047509.1:31181671-31184171 GCA_026122265.1 Ammodytes dubius
TATACGTTTGGTTCCAGGTTCCTCAAAAAAAATGCTTTGATTTATGATGATAGAATTATTCAATCAATACTTAAGAATTACATGTAGAGAAACATTTTTGTTAACTAACTGCAGGCTCTGTGAATGTAAACAAACCACCCTCCTCTGAAACTACACAGTGCACCTTTAAACAGAACATTTCAATAAATGCATAAAGATTTCAATACATTTCAATAATTTTAAAGGGGCAGTGTGTAATATGACATCATCAAGAAAGTTCTAGATTGCAACGCTCCCTGGGTAACCCCAACCCTTTCGAATAATAACAGAAGCTACAGTGGCCTTCAAGGACAAGAACAATTCTAAATTCTAAACAATGCACCTGATGACATTCCAACTATGACACTTTCAAGATGGCGGCACTAGGCCTTGGTCCAAGATATGCAGAAATATGGACATATATGAAACCCTTTCTAAGGGAAAGAAAAATAATTTTAAACATTTTTTTCAGCTATTATGCACTAAATTAAATGTACTTATGGATATTATAATTACTTTCTACAAAATCTGCTAGGAAATAAAACCCAAAATGTTACGCACTGTCCCTTTAAATGCTGTTTTTTCTCCATCCCATAATGCCAGAGTACCAGCTGACGAGTGCAGAGCTCACCGCGCTACAGACGTTCACACCACCGGGGCTGCTGCCTGGCAACATGGCTGCATGGCAACAACAACCGGTATCCCAGCAACAACAACAACAACAACAACAACAGTCACAGCAGCTGAGCTTGGCGTCGCTAAGCAACTTGGTGTAAGTTAAAAAAAAAATTAATATGTTTTTTTTTTTTATGTTTTTTTTATTCAACTTTGAAATGCCTATTAGCTAGCGTTGTCTTGGTAACAAAATGTGTGTTTCCATACTGGTATGTACTACTAGAATATTTTATACTTTCGGTACTTTTTGATTCTTAAAAATATTTTGAAAAATTATGGTGATGCATTTTTAATACTAACAGAAGCCCTAATTAGTTGAGAGCCCATAAGCTAAATGCTAAAAGTAAATTTAATCAATATTTTGATGAGACTGATGTATCCTAGCACTAGCTTATGTCATATTAAAGGCTAATATTTAACAGGAAGATAAAATAGGATTTCCAATGTTGTCTTCATACAGTACACTGATATTTAATTTTTTATTTATTTTATTTTATTTTTTTTTATTTTATTTTATTTTATTTTATTTTATTTTATTTTATTTTATTTATTTTATTTTATTTTATTTTTATTTTATGTATGGCCTGGAGCCTTATTTCTGTAGTCCATTAGGCAGGTTGATGTTACAATGAAAATGACAAAGAAATACAATAGAAACATTTGCTATATTATATATTATATTAAAAAACAAGGAGAGACAGAAAGAAATAAAATAAAATAAAATGAGCCCCCAATCTTCATGAATTATAAGCAAAATGGATTTTTGAACTGGAATGACCCAAAATAATGGAAAGAAAATTGGGCCTCAATAGCAAAGCATACACATAATAACACAAACTATGTTAATACAGTTACACATGCGTCTCCCATTCGTAGATGTAGCATCACCTCAGCTGCAGTTTATTCATCTCTGTGGTGACCTAGATTACTCTCCACACACACACACACACACACAACACACACACACACACGCACACACACACAACCACAGAAGACACACACACACAAACACAACACAACATACACACACACACAACACACACACACACACACACACACACACACACACACACAACACACACACACACACCACACACACACACATCTCCCACATAGCGGGTTTGGTACGCAATAGTAATTCTAGGTCTTGCTTGCATTTCCATTACCAATAGCACCCTATTCCATAGTCGATACGACAAACTTAACGGCCTTACATGTTTTATATATAGTGGGGCGTCCTGGGGAAATGCACCTGTTTGAAGACCAGAGAAGAAGAAGTACTATAGAATAAATAACTAAATACATCTTCACCTCATCACTTGATATTGTGGAAAGACTTGAGGCAGTGGTGGATGATGCCATCTTTAGTAACTATAGCTTCTTGTCCTTGAAGGCCACCGTAGCTTCTGTAATTATTTAAAAGGCAGGGGTTAACCTGTGTTATGACCCAATTTTTTAATCCCGATAAAGGTTTTTTTTTACTTGGAGTTTTTTATCAGCCAGCTAAGGGTCTAAGGGTGTAGATAGATATAGATGAGAATAGACAGACAGACAGACAGACAGACAGACAGACAGACAGACAGACAGACAGAACAGACAGACAGACAGACAGACAGAAGATAGATAGATAAGGGCAGAGGGTGTCATACTGTATGGAATGTAAAGCCCACTGAGGCAATTGTCTATTTTGTGATATTGGGCTATACAAATAAAATAATCTGATTTGATTTGCTGGGGGAGCAGCTAGTAACGCCTCTTCTTGTTCTCCCCCCCCTTCCCTCCCCCCCCCCCCTTCCCCCCTTTCTCT
>CM047509.1:31196671-31201671 GCA_026122265.1 Ammodytes dubius
TTTGATAGCAATTATTTGATTTTTTTTCTCGCACATATTGTTTCATTCCCTGCAAACCATTGTCTAGTGAAGGTCCGCTCTCATGCATGTTAAATGATCACACATGGAGTTATTTAAATATGCCAGTGTTCCATCCCCATACTTTACTGCTATTTGTACGGTTGACAAAGATTTAGTTTGTCCCAATACATGATGTCAGATGCAGCATGCTGAAAAATACCCAGATGTCCTAACTACATCCGGTGGTGATTTTTTTAGTGTTGAAACCAGCAGCTTTATGGAGGTTCTGACCCACAATCCACTGCAGCAGAAGTTACATCACATGGACTGAGCCTCCCAGTGAAAATTAATTTTTTCACCTTTATTTTTACAGCCCAACAAGTCATTAAGAAAAGTTTGGCCAAAATATCAATCATAAATATACATTTGAAAATAATAGTAATTAATTAATAATAATAATAAATAAATAATAATAATAATAAATAATATATATAATATAATAATAATAATAATAATAATAATAATAATAATAAATTAATAATAATAATAATAATATATAATAATAATAAAATCATCAAAATAACCAGTTATGAGACGGATATATAAGCAAGAGGCAAGTTCATATTGCAACATTATGACGAAACAAATAAGTAAAAGTATGTCCCAATTGTAGCATACTGCATCCTAACTACATACTACTTATGATCAGCTGTAGTATGTAGAATAGCAAAAAAAAAAAAAGGGAAAGTATGCGACTTGGAACCTAGCAGGCAGGAATGTTTCTTTTCATATTATATCATATCTCACTCTTTCTCTCTCTCCTCTATTCTCTCCATCTCCTTCAGGCCGGTGGGACACTTACCTCAAGGCGCCGCTTTAACCGTCAACACAAACCCCAATAACATCAGCATCAAGTCCGAGCCCGTGTCCCCAAACCGCGACCGAAACACCCCTAACTCCAGCTGTGGAGGAGGGTCTTCTGTTGGGGTGGGAGGAGGAGGGGGAACTTGGGGGGTCAACTTCAGCTCCAGGGGCAGGGGGGTCTGGTCACGCTCGCTTACCCAGGAAACACCCTTCGATTGGAGGGTCAGCACGGCCGTTCGCCGGTGGATAGCCTAAGCAGCAACGGGAGCTCCTACGAGGGGAGCGATCGCGATGACGGTGCCCAAGGAAGAGGAGGGGAACTGGGGTACATTCACCACTCCAACGCCCCCCAGAACCAGAACCAGAACCAGAACCAGCAACAGCAGCAGCAGCAGCAGCAGCAGAATCAACAGAGCCAGCAGCCAACCATGGTGCTACTCAGACCGTCGTCAGCCGAGCCCCAAGAGCAGGAGGGAAACGGGGCCAACGTGAAGAGGATGAGGCTGGAGTCATGGGTCACATAAAGAGATGGAGGGATGGACGGAGAGAGAGATGAGAGAGAGAGAGAGAGATGGAGATGTGTTGTGGCTTGTGTACATGCACAGCCCCCCACCCACACCACCCACCACCACCACCAGCCCTGATATCTCATAGGATGCCCCCCCCCCCTCCAAATATCCTTAAACACACACACACACAAATACAACTAAAACACACGCAAACACACATATTTATATATAAATATATCTATCTACCCGCCATCACTTACCTATGGTCGCACACAGACACAACACAGGCATGCTAAACACAACACACACACACACACAACACACACACACACACTCATTATTGTCGCACGTATGGACACGACACACACAAACACAATTGAACTCTAATGTACTTTCACCACACACACACACACACACACACACACACACACAAAACCCCCAAAAGGGTTGAGTCACCGAAACCAGGGATTATTAATCAAAAACAAACGATATCAATGTTTGGACCTATTTCTTCAGCTGTGTTTGAATAGAAAGTGAGTGAGTATCCTTTTCAATTGCTCCGAATCTCTTTTTTTTTGCCCATTTTTTTGGACTATGTCACTCGACGCTGGAAAGAGCAGGGAATTTGGGTTTAGGGTTTGCGGTCACCTCCTTACTAATATGTTCTTTACCAAGTGTTCTGGTAAAACGACACCGCTGCACCGCATTAAATTAGTGACACAAAATGAGCCCTACGACCTGGTTGTAATGCTATCGCTCTAGTCTAAAAAGAATGGGCCTTTTTTTTTTAATTATCCCTCTGACTTATCTCTTGGCCCTTTTTTAATTTCGGAATTGTTTCATTTGTTTTGAACATGAAGAAGACACTAAAAGGAACTAAACTAAACACAAAATGGCTTCCCTCCCAAGCCCCGAGCTGATTGGCCAACAACAGCAAGACGCCGCCATTTTGGCTCTGTGTGAAACTGACTGTGTGTGATCCCAAACCATCCAGACCACAGCTGATAAGAAGGAGAAGAAGAAGAAAATATGATTTGTTTTTCGTTGTTGTTGCCGAGGTAACAAGACTTTTTCAGCTTCACTTTGAATCAGGGACGAGTTCCGCCCATAACCTGTCAACTACAGATGCTGATAAAATGTGTGTGTGTGGTGTGTGTGTGTGTGTGTGTGTGTGTGTGTGTGTGTGTTGTGTGTGTGGTGTGTGTGTGTGTGTGTGTGTGTGTGTGTGTGTGTGTGTGTGTGTGTGTGTGTGTGTGTGTGTTGCGTGCGTGCGTGCGTGCGTGCGTGCGTGCGTGCGTGCGTGCGTGCGTGCGTGCGTTGCGTGCTGGTGCGTGCGTGCGTGCGTGCGTGCGTGTCGTGTGTGTGTGTGTGCGTGTCTGCGTGCTGTGCGTGTGTGTTTTGTGTTGTTCTGTGCGTGCGTTGTGGTGCGTGTGTTGGTTGTTTCGTCGTGCGTGTGTGTTGCGTGCGTGCGTGTGCGTCGTTGTGGTGTGTTGTGTGTGTGTGTAGTAGGGTTAGGTTTGGTTACTCAACCAACTGGTCAAGTTTTTTTTTTTTAAAGAAAAGTGATTCGGGGCAAAATGTTCATTGATTCTCAATTTCATCCCGCGATGCAAACAGCTGAGATTATTTTTGTGAAGCGAGCGACCCATGTTTTGAATAGATAGCTGTCGTTCAAATGGGGTTTGGGTGGGGTTTTTAGAGGGGTTTAGAGGGGTTTAGAGGGGTATAGGTGGGTAGAGGGGGGTATGTGTGAGTGAGGTACCATGTATATAAGCAATCTGTAACCTATTGTGGCTTTTTGTGTGACCGGAATAAGGTTTTTTTTGAAGGTTAGAAATATAGATCTTATAATATACAAGTATATATTTAAACAGCTTATCAGGGCAGCGCTGCATTTTCTCGGGGGGAGGGGGAGATGGGGGGGGGTACGGTTTTCAATACAGACGACAGGGATTGTATATATTTACTATATATTCGGCAGGATGTCCCTAATAACGAAATGAAAGAAGCAAATTATGTGTTTAATTCTCAGTGGATAGGTCTCGGTATTATTATTTTGTATCGGTTGTTATTTATGCGTGTATATAAAGTGTAATACACAGTAGAGACTACAGGGGGCGCTGATGTTGAGGCCAGAAAAGGGAATTTTAAAGACTTAGTAGCCGTGGTGACGAGGACTGTTTATGAGTGAGTGAATAGAAAGGAATATGATGTCATTGATGGAGCGCACTTTACCTTCAAATCCCCACACACACACACCACACACACATACACACAGACGACACACCACACACACACTGACCATCACACACACCACACACACACACACACACACACACACACACACACACACTGACGCATAAACACACACACACACACACACACACACACACACACACACACACACACACACACACACACACACACACAACCTGACGCATAAACACACACACACACACCTGACGCATAAACACACACACACAACGCAGACACACACACCACACACACACACACACACACACACACACACACACACACGCACACACACACACACACACACAACACACACACACACACGCACACACTAAGCTAAGACTGATGGCTGGTATTAAGGCGTTAAAAATCTGACGCAATTATCTGTGTGCACTTTTTAAAATCCCCTGAAATTCTATTTTGTTGAAATTTTATTTAAATTATTTATTTATTCACATCAACAAATCAGAGCTTCCATCTTCCTTTTGGAACACGGAAATTAGTTTGAAATTAATTAGGTTAATTAATTTAATCAAATTGATAATAAAATAAATTGGAATCATAACATAAAACATCATAGGATGAGAGAATGGCAAATAAAAAAAATATTATTTAAACCTGCAGTGTGTAGAATTTTGGGTTTTATTTCCTAGCAGATTTAGTAGAAAATAATTATAATATCCATAAGTACTGTACATTTAATTTAATGCATAATAGCTGAATTTCTTTTTTAGAATTATTATTTTTTCCCTTAGAAAGGGTCTCATATATGTCCATATTTCTCCATACTTTGGGCCAAGGCCTTGTCACCGCCATTTTGGAAGTGTCATAGTTGGAATGTCATCAGGTGCATTGTTTAAAATTTAGAATTGTTCTTGTCCTTGAAGGCCACTGTAGCTTCTGTTATTATTCTAAAGGGTGGGGTTACCCAGGGAGCGTTGCATTCTAGAACTTTCTAGAACTTACTTGATGATGTCATATTACACACTGCACCTTTAAAAATAAATGTATTTAAAACACATTGATTAATTTATCACTAAAAGAGATCAGATACAATATCTAAAAGTACAGTAAAAACTTAAAAGTATTTTTTTCATTATTATTTATTTTTGATCATTCAAATATGAATGTTTATACTAAGTGTATTAGCCCCAATTATAAACCGAACTGATGACATTTATTATTATTTATTTTTTATATTAATATATCAATTAAGTAACTTATTATATCACTTAAGTGCAATGTCCCATGATGGTAAAAAAATTAAAAATAATGACCATATTTACCAATTCTTTGTGGATATATTCCCAAATTATTATGAAGCAATTTTCTGAGATATTTGCAGCTTTGGTACAAAAACGCCAGTGTTATCAG